>WURT03160947.1:0-10723 GCA_009936505.3 Holothuria glaberrima | reverse complement strand
AGACACAATTTCAATGACGCAACTTCCTGTTGCTTGAACCGGAGAAGGCGATCAGATCTCGCGCAGGGGATCAAGTGGGAACGCTCTTGCGGTTAGTCACAAACTTTTCCAGTTGACTGAGCTTGGGGGGATTAGCATGGGGGGTTCAAGTGGGAACACGACCAAAGTTCCTAAGTGTTATTCTAGAAGTGATAGTGATGTCTTACAACAAAGAAATGAACAGATAAGGATTTTATTACTTTTTATTACTGTTTTTTTTACACCTGATCTCCCCTTTGTCAGGTCTGGTCTGAGTGTTCTGACTTCTTAGCAGGCTAAGTTCTAATGAGCCACTTCAGAGTTACTGTTGCATTCTTAAGGTCAAGGGTTATGAGGGTATCCCGTCTTCCATGGCGTAAATGCTACTTACAGCAACGCATAGCCCCAATGTACAAACCCTGTGCAAAGAGCATATGCTAATGATTGCATTCTATACCTCTTTGACCTATGACCTGTAGAGACTGCACATGCACAGTCACAACTCTAAACTTGCTCATATTATATAGACCAGGGTTGGGCAACCTACGGTCCGCGGGCCACATGTGGCCCGCCAGTGACATCTTTGCAGCCCGCGAGATGTCTCAAGGAAAAGACAAAAAATCAATCTATTTTACACCATTACAGCAAGCGAGCTAGCAGCTTTGCTAATATCGGTACTAATGACGTTCCTCAACATGGGTATCATCACCCCGTCCCCTGTGAACGCTCTCCCAGGACGGCGACCCCCCCCCTTAGTCTTGAACAGCTTCCTACGCCTATGGAGAAATTAGTTGCAAACAGTCAGTGCCAGACATCTCATTGACTGCTGTAATCTAGGCCTGTTTTCCCCTTTACTTATCAAAAATACTATATTGAGATAAAAAAATTTTGTATTGCTAGAAAGTCCTCAGAATTAAAGTTTTGAAATCAACAGCAGGTCATTGGTTAAGTGCTGCCCGGTCAATTTTTAATTCCCCATATCTGGCCTGTTCAGTCAAAAAGGTTACCCATCCCTGATATAGACCTTACACATTAACATAATGTGACGTCATTTTGTAGGCAAACAGAGAAACACGATGCATGCGCCGTGTAGATTTCAGACGTGCATGTATCCCACCAGTACACAATTAGTTGTCTACATTTATTTATTAAAGTTGCAATGACACATGCCTGCCTCCATTGGGGGCACTTTTTTCAGTTCTGTGACATCATATATGCATAAGGTCTATTAAGGGAACAATGATTAGATTAATGCTACTGTCCTTACCAGTAAAGAAAAGGGATATCCAAAAAGAGCATACGAAGCTGATCGGAACATAAAATGCCATGGCAAATCCCAGTTGTATTTATTCCAAAATCCTCTGAAAATGAAACAAAAAACTGTCAGAAGAGTGAAAATAGCAATAAAATTGCGTGAAACCCACTTTTCCCTTCCAAATCCCGCACATAAATTCAATGCGGGAAAATTCCGCACACTTCTCTGCAGCTGAGATCATAGGACAATTATAATACACACAAAAAGTTATGAGAGGGATTGAGGTCCCTCCTTGATTTTGAAAATCCCTCCTAAACAAAATTTTAGAGAGGGTCGAATTCCCTCCCCAGTTCAATTCCTTAGTGCCACCACTGGTACAAACAGTGTTTATCACATTTTATCACCATCCCTGAAGATATAGCCAGAAACACCATTAAAGGGAGGGCGAGGGGTAAATATCTTATGCCACCCAAATGTTTCATTATATCCAAATAATATGAATAATACTGATTGCTGATCAGTGTCCCTTCAAGGCATTGTCTGGTGGCATTTTGCAGGGGTTTCATATATGAAAGATAAAAAAAAAATTTCTTTACATGTCATCCAAATCCCATACCAAAACTCCATTCCTAACTCAAGATATCCCTTCCTAAAGATTGGTTACTTTTAGTAAGAAATACCTCCACATTTCCTCAAGGTCACAGAATGTGATCCCAAGTGGGCAAATTTCCTTTCAGATTCCTTTTGTTATTCAATTGGATCCTTGTGTGTCCTTGAAATTTGACTGCTGGAATGTTTAGATGTTTTTACATGTATGTATAGTGTAAAACTGTTCCATGATAATGGCACAGCAAGTAAAGTTATGAAATATTTACAGTAGTACAGTGATATCAACATTATAAAGAAATACAAAAGCTACGTCTAATCAATTTGCCCAGATGACATCACATATTTCCCATCATGCACTGTGGAAGCTGAAAATATATCATTTCTTCAAAAATCTATATCTTCCAAATGCAAGATGCTATTGAGATGGGGTTTTCATTGCCTAACACAGAAAATTTTTCTGTCTTTTTGAAAACACCAAATTTGGTCATAAGAACATACCCTAAAGTCACACAGAAAAAAGCAAGAAATAATTATGGTAATGAAATATTTGACGCTACACTTGGCAGTGTTCAAAATAGAGGGTGTTCACATGCACAGATGCACATAACATTGACCCTGCGCATGTAACATTTTGCATTTGTGTGCTTAATTTTCTGTTTTACAGCCATTTTTGGAGGGAAAATGGCAGTTGAGCAAATAACTTTCATGTTCTAATTTGACCTCCACACCTCACTAATTCTAATGCCAAAACTTCAAGCAAGTATCAATTTTAAAGACACCTATCCCTACAATTATTGTAATGAAACATCCTGAGGCTAAGCTCCTTCTGGAAACCTCCTAAACTCAAGTGTTGATGGATATGTACTACTTACATGTAAAATAACCCTTCCTCATTAGTGCTGACCAGCCAGAGGTACATGTTACAGAATGTGAGAAGAACAGAAAATATGAGAAAAATAAACCACATCCTTTCACTCTGTGGAAAAATAAGAAAACAAAAGTCCTTAAAACCAAAACCATACTGTTTTACTGATAAAGTCATACTGTAGACTGGAAGCCTAAGATGAAATTTTAGGGTTGGTTATAGGTAGAAGTGGAAGTTTGTGTGAAAAAGTACATTTACTATGTGATGAAGTGCAAGTCAATAGCAGCATCTCCACAAAGTAAAGGAATATATCTCCATCCCTCCCCCCCTCTCCCTCCCTCCCCCTCCCCTCCAATCCCCCACCTGAGATTTTCACCTATAGCAATAGGCACAAGACTGAATACCCTGTAGTCTATACTTCCTCTTACTGCCCCTACAAAAAAAGTTGCAGGGGGAAGATTTCATTTGATCCTTTTACATTTCATCAGAATCAATGAAACTGCAATCTTAACAGTTCCTTACAATGAATGGATCACCTTTGTGATGTACTGTCTTCTTCCTAATCTCAGTTTCAATTTTGTTTCCAAATATTTATATGGCCAACTCAGAGATTAAACATATTTACACATCTTGGAAATTTCTTATGAAGTAAATAAGTGCATCTTGGAAAGCTCACAAGATGTACTTACAGTACATGTGAAATCAAATCATGTTGTTATCTTCTCTGAGGTTACAAGTTTACTATAGTGCCTTCAATATAAGAGACAATCTAATATGCTTTAATAAGCTTTCTATAAGCATACTACACAGTACTTTAATAAAAGAGTATAGCCTACACTTTGCCATACTGACAAAGATAGGAATCTTCATAAAGCTTCCACACCTCAAAAAATGATGTAGAGCTGAAATTTTACTCAATTTTGTTCAGAAAAGTTTGAGGCATATTTTTTGTACTGTACACACACACACAAAATTCTACCAAGGGTTTCAACAGGTGGGGGTTGGGGGGACATGTCCCACTTTTGAAAAAGGAGGGGATTATCCCCCTCCTTTTTTCCAGAATCCTAGCAAAAATAGTAGGACATGTACATGTTTGACTCCATAGCTTACAATATGGCTGATTCAATGGAATCAAACTTAAATATTGTGAAAACAGCCATTAAATGGATTAAAATCATGAGAAAATGCCTCAAACAACAGATCGTCTGGCCTCCAAATTTTTCCCAGGGACCTTAAGTGAGCTCAGAACACCTTGCTTCTACGGTTTCCCTATTAGCACTTGAAATAGTTCTGATCAAGGTCATGTCCCTCTCACTTTTGAGAAGCTGCTGATACCTTTGCCTTCTTCTGTCCCTAAATGAGTATCATCCCATTATCTACTGCCCCATCGACAATGATCTTGTTCTCATGTACTGTAGGTGTTTCACGACATCACATCAGTGGCGGAGCATTCATATAGCCTGGAGGGTCATTTGTCCCAGTGTGAGACTCAATGCACCTGTCTGCGCCCTTTTTAGGTTTTTACCGTATTGAAGTATAGGGTATCTACCTACTTCAAAGTGCCCCTAAAGCCATTCTCGCCCCTCTGACTGACTTTCCTGACTCCGCCACTGCATCACATAATTGCGCAGCATCTCCTTGATAGTTAGAAATTTTGCCTGCCAAGCGTCCATTGTGTCACAATAGTTTCTGTATTTATGCCATGCCGGCCCATGTCTGTAAATACGCTTACTACACATGGCCGACTGCATGGTCAAGTGGTTAGAGCATCCGACTTGCAGCCAGAAGGTCAGGGGTTCGAATCCTGGCTGTTTTTTGTCACCCAGCCATATTTTCATTTGAACAATTGCAAGACAAAATTGTCATCTGGTTACATCACATGGCTTAGAATGAAAAGTCGCTAATAGAATAAAATGCCAGTAAAAATTTATACTGTATCTGCATTGAAATATACCACATGCAGTGCAAAAAAAAAAAAAAAAAACTTTAGAATGTCCAATTGTGCGATTTCAAAAACTCTGATAGAATTCCACAAAAAACTTTCATGCAAGTGGTTCCAATTTATTTCAGTTAGCCTAAGTTATTCAGTTCAATGTCAAAAAATTTAAAAACTTGCCCTAAATTTTACAATTCTCACTTTGCCAAAACGATTTTTCACAGCATTTGGGGTAGAAACCTCGAAACATATAATTTCCTTTATACAACAACTGACACATAAAATTTTCCAAGATCTTTCAGCATATTCTTTCAGATGCACACATACTAAACCTTGCAATTATATACTTACAAATTTGGTATGGCCTCTTTCATTTTGCTTGCACCTGCACCCATACAGACCAGTCACACAACCTGAGAAGCACCGCCTGTAACCCATCTTAACAATTCTTAAACTGGGCATGGATTATAGGTGGATCTGAAAGGACAAACAATGATATAAGATTTACATTTACAAGTTTTGTGGTACTATTAACTCACAATGGCCATGGTACAGTACACCTATACTCCTTGAATTGACTGAATGTTCCTAGACTTGTCTGTGAAACTGCTGCCTCCCCTACCTCACCCCACTGCCACCCCCTTCCCTCTCTAAACAATGGCTCAAATACTCTTTTGGTCCTCACAAAATCTTCTTCACATACCACTCCAAATGGACGGTCTGTAACAAATATGATCTGACACTGTTACAATTGAAACTGATCAATGTTACTTTATACTCTACATGTATTCTCCAGAGGCCACAGCCAGACTCTTTTGACTGCCAAGGCCAGATTTACAGTACTGTAGTAATGCAAAATTTCCTGACTAGGTTAGGTGTTTACATTAAGTCACACTGCTGCCAATTTAGCATAGGATCCACTTAAACTAGATGCAAAGAAAACATTCATTTCTGCTGCTTATTTTTTGGCCTCAAATATTTTCTTATATGCGTAGGAAGAAAAACATTAGCAAAATCACTTGACTTTGTAAAAACACCCCAAAATTTTGGGATCTAGAGTGGGGGGGGGGGAGTATCCCCTCTTATTCCAAGACCTTGAGCATACACTTCTATCAGTCTGAAACATGATCTGCTATAGTATAAATGATGATCACTCAACCATCCAAGAAAGTCACACCCTTAACTGTTATGGAACTCTATCCAAGTCCAAAATTTGTTTCAAGCAACAAGCATATCTTACCTTGTGAAATAAACTTTATTACACTTCTGTCTGCTCAGCAGTTTTAAAATACAGTATGAATAATAATCTCTCATTTCATCCAATTCACCCTCTGCATGCTGAGAATTTTGTCATCTTTCTAAATACACAATGTCTAATAACTGTCAAATAATGCATTCAAACAATGAACGTCTGCAATCTATTACCTTGACCAGTGTGCTCCATACAGGTTAAGCTTTCACTCTCATGGTATGTCACAAAAGATGAAGGTCTTCCCTACTCAAACCCAATACACTGTTACTCAGTGCAACGCGAAATGCAACATGCTGGTTATTTTCACTTTCAATAGCTTTCATAACCATCTCAACAAATGTGTTGTGCATAGTATACTTCCATCTAACCATGGAGTTACCGCCTCGGATGATCTAAGCGACATTTGCGTACATAATAGGATGTATGTATGCATGAAGTGCTTTCAACCCTAGAGATATATACAGTACACTCTAATACCAGCAATTTATAACTAATCCTTCATGTATGAAATAAAAATCAACTAAAATTCCATGGGGAAATAAAGACCTACTTGGATATATCCAGTAACTTCACAACATTTTATTAGATAGTGACTGTACTAACAGAATAAGTTATAATTCAAAGGTTTAGCAGATGTGAAAATTCCATCATGTAATCTAGGCCCTAAGCCAGGCTGCAGCATGGGTAAGGCCTATTCTACCTTCCAGGCTATATTGTACCTCCACATCTTTTCCCCTCCCCCTCCCCCTCCCTCCTTCACTTGGCCAACTCATCCACCTCATGCACATGTCCCCACAGTAATTTGGTTAAAATATGGCTTAAAATTAAACAAACGGGTATATGACAATTTCATGTCACTGACCAAAGGCTGTCTGGCAGTACATGAGTACAATGAAATTTATCAAATTCAAGTTGAAAACTTGGAAAACAACTGCATTGAAAATCCTTTTAAGGCAGGAATTAGTATAATGTACTTTTGAAGTTTGAATTCAAAAGTTTGAGCACAATTTAACTCGGGTTCTTTCAATTTCACAATCTAATGTACAAACTAAAACTACTGCATACATTGGTACAATATTGAGGTTACTGAAAAAGACAAACAAAAGGGTCACCATTAATGTAAAAGTGTACTGATTGCAATAGACACAGTAAACAATACACATAAATCTAAAATATGGTACTTCCAGAAATTTCATACATTTACGTTACAAAGTGAAACATACCACACTGTACCTTCTAAGACATCTTCAACGGACACGAACAATACGTTGTACTTGTATGAAACTTCAGTAATACTTCCCTTGATCCAACTGATGATATTATTCTAAACCAAATGAAGGGAGTACTAAACTAAAATAACAGGAAATAGTCTCAAATTCAAGTTCCTGATACAAAATTCATGACTACGGAAAAGAATGAGGAATTCTATCTTTGAATTGGGTCTAGTCACATGACAGGTATCTCCCATTACCTTGACTTACCCTACCTGGCAATGGCAACTCAGGGAAGTAGCATCAGGTCACCTTATTGATTTGTTTGCTTTGTGGTTTCCTCATCACAACTGTTGGGAAGGTTCTCCCATTTAGGCCCAGCACAGTTTTTGAGTGTGTCATGCATGAGTAGCTTTCAACAAAACAAGTTCTCAGAAGTCAAGGTAAGGTTCATGCCCACCAGGAAGTTGAGCTGTGCAGTTTATTTGCTCAGTTGATTAGGTGTGGTTGGAGTTTTTCTCATTTCTAGCTAATGGGCATTTCCTCTTATGCAAGTACACATGCTGTTGTGAATAGGCAGCTCCTGTGAGTTTATTTAGGCATGCATGAACTAGATTAGCAATATTTACTTTTATTACAATACCATGCATGGGTTTAATTTGGTTTTGTTCTTTTTGAATATCACAGCACTTAAAATCCCATAAATTTACAATATAAATGTTGATGCTCTCATAATCTTTGGTTGCATTTGACACTAGCTGTAGGAGCACTTCTGAGGTACTGTAACAGTGTTTTGAAGGAAGTAATTTTTAAATTCAGAGAGGATATTAGGCCTACATCAACACAGGAGAGGAGAGGGATTATCAAGGGAACAAAAATTAAAGGGAAAATGCAGTCCCCCCCCCAATTTGAGTTAGTGTACTGGGATACACTAGTTCAGGAATGGCTCATATCAATCATGTGACAATATTTTTGTCACTTATTCCTTAAATTGATGCAGGATAACTCCTCGGTTTACCTTCAATATTCTATGATTTTATCAGGAAACATTACAAAAAATACTTGTGAAAGAAATAAGAGGAGATCTGTAAGATTTAGCAATTTTTTTAAAATAAACTTGGGGCCACTGCCTTTTCCCTTTATTAAGAGAAGCTGAAGGAATGGAAGACTGGAAAACAGATGAGCAAGGATGGGAAGAGGAAATAAAAGAAGCAGGGATTGGGAGAGGGGGGGGGGGGAATTCAAGGCAAGGAGAGAGGGAAGCAGCTATATTAGGAGAGAAGAAAAGAGAAGTGGGTGGGACATGACTGGGGAGGAAATGGGAGGAGTCTGAATAAGGCACCTTATTAAAAATGAAGATTCTCAGGTACCGAGTTCCAATAAACAAATCCAGGTATACTTTTGATGAGCTAAAAATTTAGAGTGTTGTATGTTTATGACTGAGTTGTAGTGAAAGTAGAATGTCATGACAATCTTAACAAGTGTATTATTTATCTCTGGTTATGACTTGTAAGTCATTGATGCTGGAAAGGTACACCAAATTTTAGCCATCCTTTTATTAATACACATTCTAACAAGGAACTTCCTGTACAGCTAATGCGAGACAAGCCAGTAGCTAAGAAGGGAGGGGGGGAGACACCCCCATGGAAAATATTTTCCCCCAAAGATGTACACACCATCCTGTTACTTACATGGCCAATGGTTACATGTATGTTCCTCTGTGTACCCTTACCCACAATACTCTCACCCTAACTTAACCCAAACGTAACCCAATGCAACCCTTATCCTAACATTGACCTGAACAGTCCCCATACACATACTGTAGTCCCAATGGGCTGTAGTACCATTTATACCTTTATTGCAAGTTCTGATACCTCTGCACCTAAATGTTTCCTTCGGACACTATTTTCTTCAGTAATCCCTAACCTTAACCTAACCCCTAACCATTACTGATCCTTACCCTGTCCCTAAGGTGTCAAAACATAGAGATGCTAGAGATGCCGGGACATAGAGCAGTCACCATGGTAACATGGTTTGTAGGACTACACATAAGGGCCCTTCAACTGACCTCAAGAAAATACATCCTCAGATTAAGTCTGACTTACAACATATAAACCACAGGTGTAATATCCACAAAACTTCCCACTTGCAGCATGGAAGCACAACCTCTGTACTATGGAAAACAGGCCATTAAATTATAAAGAAAAACAAAAGGAATCTGAGGTAATATGCTCACTTTACATAACATTCTGTGACCCTGATGAGAACTTGACAAAAGTAACTAATTAATCTTTACAATCAGACATCTTGAGTTAGGAATAGAGTATTGCTATTTGCTTCAGGGTTTGAAGGACATGTACTGGAATTTTTTTTTTTTTTTATTCTCATAAGATCTTTGTAAAAAAATTCACCCAAATATGCCATTTTAAAATAACTCAAGAGTTGCAAATTTTAGTAAATTGTTCACCCTCCTTAAATGTGTTTATTTTTCTTACATCATATTATAGCCTATTCGTGAGAGAAAAAAACAACCTATTTTTAAATTTCTCCTATTTTTTAAAAAATTCACCTTTCTTTAATTGTTTAAAAATGTTGCCATTTCATAATGAGTTAAGAATGCAACATGAAGAAATCACACATTTATTATTTTTTAAGTGGTGGGATTTTTTCATCTCCATATATACACTACTTTATCCTGTCATGGATTGCAACTTCTCCAGGAAGACATGTCAATATTCTCTCCCTCCAATTGCCCACCTGGAGGACGTGTATTGCTCCTGCACCCAAAGTGGCTGCACTCGCAATACCAACTTCCTTGAACTTTTGCAAGAACTCTTTCTCGAACTGCGTAAAAACTGTATGTATGCTATTCACATATGATCACAACAAACACAAATCATAAATATTCAACAAAAAATCGACTAACGCAAGTCTTACTACCATGCAGTTCTGAGGAACAAGTCAATGGAGTTTTAGTGAGTGATTTCACTTGCTTCAAACTCACTTAATTAAGAAGTCCCATTGACTTACTGTGTGAAAGTGAGAAGGCGGTTGAACAAGGTTACAGTCCAATCTTCAAAGGTTAATATGAATATTCATATGTGGGAACCAATAAATGGTTTTAGAGATAACTTCAAACTATAGGCTCATGAATGTAGTGAAATTGGATGATTTCTGTCTTTGTTCGCAGGTGTTAGAGTATGCACTTGAAGAGATGAGGTACATAATCAACGCCTGCTGTGAAGTTAATCCCTTCAGATCCCCATTTAGTTATTGCCACATGCATGCACAAGGGAGGTGCTATACATGTTGATGGAGTTCTGACTCAGCGAAACTGTAATTTAAGCTAATCCTATAAGATCCAGTTGAGCATGAGAAGAATATCCTTTTAACAATGAGCAATGGATTTAAAGGCATGCATTCAATTCCCTTGCCTAAACTTGCCTTACCTCATTCACACTCTCTATACTACCCAATAGGATAACTTCAAACAATGCTTTGATGCCCATCTAGTGGTGATTTTCAGGTGGGAGTCACTCTTTTACACTCAAAGCAACTGTTTATTGCTACAGACTGA
>WURT03160946.1:7653-19253 GCA_009936505.3 Holothuria glaberrima | reverse complement strand
GCGCTTCGTCTATCACATCATCTGGTTCTGAGGTGCCAATACTTTAGCTTAACACTCCCTGTACTAGCCTTCCCACTTTTTAATATCAAATTGAGCTATTTGTTATCAGTGTAAGGGCTACTTTTTAAGTTCCAGCTCTACAGTTGAAGATGGGTATCGACATGGAATGGAGGTTTAAATTTGGAGATATGTGATATTCTGAGATTAAATTTTCCTACACGGGTATTTTAAAAGAGACACTATTACAAAAAGACATATTCTGATTCATTGTGATAACATGTAATTGTGACGTTTTTCTATGCAGGAAAATTCTCATGAAATTTACAATAATGCAATTTTTACACAAAGACTTAGCAAGATTGTAAGTAATAGATTAAAGACGGGTAAAGATACGTATGCGTAGGTATTTTGCAGGTAAATTTCAGTGAGAATGTATCGCATTTCTTAGATACCGGTACTCTCTTGTTTTCAGGTTTCATTGCGTTGGTCATACCCTCGCTATCTACTATGTAGTAACGCTGTTTGTGTTCCTTTCACTCCGATTTTCGACAACGCCTTGTCTCTTTAGTCATATTATGCTTTACACGTTTATTTTTATCTAACTTATTCTTTTCTGCAAAAAATGTGATAAACTTACATTCTTTTCAGACAGATTCATGCGTAAACCAGATAACGTAGTAAAGAATATAGTGTTATTTTTAGAAACAGAACTTAATGATTCAATTGGAAGTAATTGTCATCCTTAATGCCTCCTTTCCAATGAGCATCGAAGTAAGCCCCTGACATCGTTATACAAATATTGCATTCAACAAATATTGATATATGTCTCTGCAAGTTTGTACATGCCTTGCTATTTGACATTATCTGATTCAGTAAAGTGAGAATTACCAGGGACGTTTAATGAAGATGTCACCTTCTATTACTTTGCAGATGTCTGAGGATATGTTGCCTTCTTTATTTGCGTACACTGTTTGCCTAGAATTGATATGACCTCACGAGCTGTGTGTCATAAGGAGTCACCAACTTAAAGCTATACGTTAATACACTCCGAGAAAAACACGAAAAGTTCTGAATTCATCTAATGTGGACAAATCGAAAGAATTTAGATTGTCAAATGTTGCAACCTATGTTAGTTTTGATGCTTGTTATTGGAATGAAATATATAATTTAAAGGTGGTCAAATATTTTATTACGGTTTTTAATAAAACCATTTGAAGAATCAATTTTCTTTCAAGTAAAAGCACACTTATATTATTTATTTTGAGGTTCCTTTCAGCTTAAAGGATGATGTAAAATTCGCATTGACAGTGACGTATTTTGATAAAAGTTTGCACTATTCTGTGTATACGGATGAAGGTATGTGTACTAGTATAAACATAAAGGATATGTATTATGTACATCTTCTATTTTACTTAATGTCTGTATACTTCTTTGGGAAATATAAACAAATGGCAAACTAGGTTCCAAAAATTGCCTTAGTTTGAATGGAACATTCTTTCGTTTAACCCTTCCATAGCATACGGACTAAACGAAAATAGTAAGTTTCATTCGCGCTCCTAACAGTCGTCTAATTTTAAACCTAGTCTCATGCATAGACAAATTAAAAATTTTCCTTTTCAGATTTCCATTAGTCAGAATACCCGCAAAAAGACTACTGACACTATCGAAACAGACTTGTCGAGTGGTACCTTAGCTTGCTACAGTTTGTACCCGTACACTATTGAATTAGTCTGTAAGTGTTCACCGTTGATCGTTTATGCAATCTAAATACACATAAAGGCCTACCAAACATTTACTCAGACGTATAACCTAATTGCTGTAAAATGACATACTTTTCGTTGAGAAGATATAAAACACATGCGTGATGCATGCTGAGTCATAGAGAGGTTAGGTGATTATAGCTCCTCGAAGGAGTAAAGTTGACCTGCAATGATGCCATATGCTATAAAAGTCGGATAATCTGTTATCTTTGTGTTTTGCTATGAGTTTTGTACTTGGTAAAACGTGTTGCATAAGTACACTCTAAAAATGTCAAAAATTCCTGTACATTTACAGAAGAAAATATAAAGAAGTACAAAAGAAAAACGGACAAAGTGTTGTCAATTTTTTGAAACTAATTGACAACACTTTTTCCGTTTTCGTTTGTCGTTCTCTGTTTTCTTTTTCTGTGCAGGTACGCACATTTTTTACAGTGTAATATATCTATATATATATTTCGATATTGTTTCTTTTACGACTATCCGCCAAACATCAGTGATGGCAAGGACACATCATGTCGACCAGGCAGCATCATATATCTCATCAGTGGCAAATACAAGGAATAAATCATTTTAGCCTGCGCGTTAAACTGGATCACATGATTTGAGAAACCAAATCTCCAGGACGTCAACGTGCACATTTGCATAAATTGTTACGTATATCTCATACAAGGTGCTTATCTCGAGTCTATCCTTCCTGTTAGTAGAGTGAGTTGGAGCTCTTTAAACTCGACCATGAAAACGCCCAGTTCCTGAAGTCTCCGACAAAAAAGTGCTTTGAAATGTATGATCACTCACAATCAAACACACCTGCCATTTTCCGTTGTACCCTTTGACTAATGGGTATATTCTTGGCATGTCAAACTAAGTTAAAAGGTACACTGATTTGCTGCCCACTTCCAAGGACCACTTTCAAACAGATATGGTGAGCGGCAACTTAACTTAGTTTAAAACTGTTCACAACACTTAGTAACAGTTCATTCAACAAGGTTATTTCAACGTTATATAAGCGGTTAGCGGTAACATGTTTAATAAACCGGATTTTGATCTGTTACGTTAGACCATGAAGCTTAATGGTTAGATCGATTGTACTAAGAATACGCCGGGAACTCTGAAAATGATGAGACAATGATCTTAAAAATGCCGTTATGAAATTAAAATTTAACTTTCAAACGAACAACCACATTAGCACACGGTGTTAGAGGTATCAATAGATGAATATCGAACGGAGGGTTGCCTATGAAAAGGACTACTATTAATAAACAAATCGCCTTAGATAATTAAAGTCGATAGGCTAAAAGGTTGCTAATGTGGTCATTCCCTTGAGACGCCCTGAATTTCCGTCGTATTCCCACAACATTAATTAACCTATTCTCAGTGCCATCACGTAGACACCGGCTCGTAGTCAGTTGCTCCTCACCATCATGAAGAGGCTGCCAATGAAGATGAATGAATATTTCATTTATGTTCACTATAACCACGTTGTTGCGTCCGTAGCCTTGTAGCGTGAGTATGCACTAAACAGATCAGGGATATTTTTACTACTCCTTGATCATATGCAGCTAGTGCTGATGCTACCTCAATTGCTCTTTTACGTACGGAAAGTATTCCGTGCAAAAGGGGTTCCGTAAGGTATCCACCGAATGTCATTAGTTATACCGTATTCGTGTAGACATCTACATCAGAGGTCAACAGGGTAATTGAACTGCTGTATCATGGGTTGAGATAATTGGAATCGCTATAAATAAAAAAAAAACATGCTCGGCACAACGTTCGATTTTATCCTAACACACTTTTAGCTTGAGCACTTAACGGAGTGCTTTGTGTGTAACTTATCCCATAGCTTTTTTTTTATCCAAGGAAAGCATCTGTAACATGTAATGAGACATAAAGAAGATCTTTTCCAGCTCTACGGTACTTAATACTATTACAACTACATTGATAAACGTTAAGTTTTCTCGAGCACAGAGATCTTCCACTTGAATTTTTCGTTTTTTATGGACGGCAAAACGTCAAACGTATAAGGGCTCAATTACGTGAACACGCTTGTACATTGGTATTTACGTATATTGTAAGATGGCGTGCACAGATGATGTCAAAGGAAGATCACTATAGTATTTGAAATGTTTGCACTATATTAACTTACACTCCAAGAAACGGCCTTAGCAATTGAATATTTATTTCGCCCCACTTTGTAAACGTTTCAGTTCTAAACATGTAAAGCAACATGTAAAACGATTAAATACTAAATGTTTGCAGCAATTAAACGTGTTTTGAAACAGAATGTTTAGGAATAAAACACGTGTGTTTAGTATCTAAACAAAAAGGGGACAAAAGTGTTTAGAAAAATGTTTGATTCCTAAACACCGTTTTTAGAGTGTACACTTTGAAGAAACATTCTCTATTAGAAATTTAGCTGCTACTCTGTGTGAACTGTATTGTTGGAAAACTGGGAACGAGAAGTAATTACTCGGATATATCAAAATGTGGACGAATGTTTCCGAACAAACGATGGACGTATTCCATTGATTCCCAGCATAGCAAAGAATTATAAACTACTTACGGAATAATAATTTGTCTCAAAATTCAAGGCAAATCTTGCATTTAAAGTTTACCTAAAGTCAATTTTTTTAAAAAAAAAATATATGTCACAAAGCTTAAAAAATGAATTCAAATGGTCCAACTCTCATCTTCACAGGACATTCCTGAGCTGGGATATAAAATGTTAAAGCTTATTCACTCAATTTAAAATGTTAGATTGCGCAATGATTTGTGATGTCATTTTTGTACTACTCAAATTACTTTTTTTTTTATTAAATCCATTGCGCCTTGTCCGGAAATATGATCACTGTCCTACTGTCATGGGGTGACTTGACTACACAAGCCCTCTACATACAACATGCTATGTAAGAAAACAGTAAACATAACAAGGTTATATAAACATTTTAATTTTAAAAGGAAACAAAAGCAGGTAATGTTAGTTGTACAAGAAGGACATCACAGATTATTGCGAAATAGACTATTTCAAATTAAGTGAATATCTTTCAACATTTTGTATCTCAGCAATGGAATAAGCTATAAAGATGAGAGTAGGATATATACATATATATATATATATCCCCTTGTAATTCTAGACTTTAGGTACACTTTAAGTACAATGCAATGAGCTGGTGAAAAGCAATGTAATGTACTGTAATGCAATGAGAGGCTATGTGATGCATCGTTATGTAATGTGATGTAGATATTTACTTCTCTAACGCACTAAACTTAACACATCTCTTTTCATCTGAAAAGGATAAAATATCAAATTCAATTATAACAAATGATACACTTTCGTTAAGATAAACAAAGAACAGTTAGGTAATAATGTGATAAATGAATGCAAAAGTAACAAGGACAAAATAATTTAAATATACATGACTACACATAATCTTAGAATCTTAGAAAAGATGAGTCTTTAATATACATTCAAAACATTTTTCACTCAAAACAAGTAACAGAATTAGCCAGCTTTTCCTTAAGTTCACAAACCGAGAAAGGAAATGAACTATTTACCTCTGACTAAATGAGTAAAGGGTGTGCAGTATTATTAATTAGTTTACAGTAGAGATGTTCAATTTAAAGTCACTTGTCTTTCGATTAATCAAAGGAAACCATATTAATCTTCAGTTCCAAAGTCATCTTTTAATAATCATTAAAATTAAAAGAAAAAATCAAAACAATTAATATATTATGGTTATGGAAACACCATCACTTTAAGTAATTTACGTTTATGGTTTGTGGGAAGGCCAACCACTGGAGTTTTGTAGTCTGTCTTTAAATTTGTCACACGACTCTAAGTAGATGAACATCCTCAAGAAAAGCCTCGAGCAGTTTATGGCTCCACCCTACCACCGAGCAGCTCTTAGAATAATGTTGCGAATTTTATGATCAACACATAAATGGAGCAAGCATTAATTTGACCGATTGCGTGTATGGTTGGGTACTCATTAGTTTAAGTCAGACCTAGGCTATCAATCTTAGGAAGGGAATTATGTGCCATGAGACCAGGGTTGCATCAATCACTTACACCTGTCAGCCCTGTGAATCCTCAAGCTGAATCAACGATCAAGGCTGTTGTTAAGGTTTTTATTATATTTCTTTAAGCTTCCTTTTATATGCAGGAGGTTGAGTTGTTTAGTAGGAGTCTTCAAAGGAATAATAGTAGGAAAACAGAGGGAAAAGGGGGAGAAAATACAAATATGTTATAAAGCTATTTCATATAGCTAAAAGTCAGCAAATTCAACTAACATAATAGGTCAATGTTATTCCATTTGATATCAATTTGATTTCAAATATTGATATACAGATGACTGAGTTAAGGGAAGGAATTGCATATGAGGAATTTGGGTTGAAATCAGGCACATACTATGGAGTTTCTGTAATATATCATTTAGCCCATTATTATCTAAACACACACCCACATATATGAATTTATTTTACATATTTGCAAAATCGACGAACTTAAACTGATTTATTACTTCTTATTCTCTTAACCAGTGCAATATCTGCTAGGAGCCAAGCTGTACTGGGTGCAAATTGGGTCTTCGGAATTTACATGGCAGAATAATAAGAACAATAAGGAGTGTTCCTTCTTTTTGTTGGTTGTTCCCCCCTTTTCCTCGGAATTTAATCCCAATTTAACCAAACCGTGTAAGGACTCCTAAAAAAGGGGTTGCATCGTAAACGCTTTTGTGGAAGGAAGTATGGTGATTCTATTGCTTTATCCGGTTTGAAATCGAAGGTTCTTTCCTACCTAGTGCAACATACGCACCGTTAAATCTTTGTTGACTGGTTTATTACGAGACAAGATGTAGTTTGGGTATGCATCAATCATGTTTTAAGTGTCCATTTATGATCATAATGAAAAAATCAGGTGTCCTACTACCTAACACGAAATACGTTTTGTTGAATTCTATAACTCCTCTCACGCAGTTACAATGTCGTAGTGCTGTTAACGATGTTCGGTCAATTCGCGTTTGACTTGTTTCTTTTCATATGCGTTTGCAATCAGTAAACATTCCTGCATAGAGTAATTCAACCTGAAACCTCAGCACTCCGGTTGATTTGTCACATTTGTCCCTTGGAATAATGTACAAAGCAACATTTCCCGGAGTCACATAAAGCAATACACAAATCAAAGTAACACTACGGGATTACTTCAACATCAAAATGTGGCAACACATGAGGAGGTAGCTTCGTCAAGGGAAATAGAATACGATAGCTGTTGAAATTTGTCGAAGAGAATGTTGAAATTTTTTTAAAGAGGTAGTGTGTAAAAACAGTCAGACAAATCTGTGATTTAGCCTAATACACTTTTGTATAAAACGCAAAATCCTTACGTTTTGTTTTGAAAGGTATCATAATCATATCTCGAGACATGCATATTATGAATGTTATCATGTCAAAAGGTTAGGGTGGAAACATGAAAAATGGTTAGGATTAGAAGTCTCGAGACTTCTATCATGCATGATAGCATGCATTGGAAAACGTTAATGTCACGCATATAAACGTTTGTAATCACAATGAGGGATCGTATGTGACGTAATTAAACAATCATTTTTCGACGAATGGGAGCGTTTGTGTTCATTCTGTAACAGTCACTGTCCGTTTTCAACTGCACGTATAATTAACAGATGAATGGTTACCGTTGTTAGTTAGAGCTACGACAAGTTTTGCACTTTTCCTCGTGTAATTTTACCCATGTGCATCAACACGGACGGTTATTAATGAGGGCGTCACTTCCTCCGGGGGTAATTTTTCGAAAGATGACACATACCGTACCTATGTCGTTTGAAAGTGTTTCATTTTACATATGAATTAGTGCATTTAAGGGATGAATTTTTTAGCACGTTTTGACCTACTATAGAAATAGTTGATAAAATGATGTCCGTGTCTTGCTTAGCAAGGTTTTATCCGACTGATGAGATGACATTTTATTATTTTCTGTTTTGCAAAGAAAAGATTGAACTTGGAAAACGTTGCTTTCGACAACAATGGACAACAAATCGGCTAACATGACGTAAAGCCACGACAACTACAAATATAGTGTTGGTGATGTTGACGTTATAAGCGTCGCTAATGTCGCCACCACCATCCCCTGATACTAATCCTTATCATTACCCTGTAAATATCAGAATATCCTATTCTTCATTGTTCATCCCTTCTAAACCATTACCCGGATTCCTTCATATATTGTAAGCAGGCGTTATCAAAACACGTCTGTCATGTTTGCAGGCAAAACACTGAAGAGTAATTGTATAAATGGTAAGGAATCATAATTCTTTCGCAAAAAATGCGTTATTTACATATAATTTGGGGGGCTTTGCTAACATTTCTTGTTTCTTCACATAACACTGCTGCTGAAGGCTACTGCTGCCGAAGACTATCATAGATCCTTTGCGTAATAGCAGACTATAACGTTCTTCATAAACTCCATTTAAACTTCATCTGTGTAGAGAAAAAACACATTTAGGTTACTGTGTGTTTTTAACTGTGAGTATATGTACCTCTCATAAAGTCAATCATCATCACTATCCATCCATCCACTTCCCAGCTACTCTAAAATTATGAACTGAATCTAGATATCTATAAACACGGTCATCCCAGGGAGCAGTCAGAGCTCCCGGGTCATCCGTAGGTATCATTAATATACCATCTTTCAAAAACGTCATTGGTTAGTTCGTAATCCCAAGCAATGAATGTATACAATATACTTATATTAAAGCATAGGTTCTAGTAGACCAATTATCTTACTTATATTTTGAAGCTTGATGGTGATTTTGTGTAGTTAAAGGTATTGAGTCGACCTAGCCGAGTTCTCGTTTCTGTTGCCAGCCCATATGAATACAATCAATGAGAAGGACAACTTTTTCTTATATGCCGATAATCCAATGTACATCTTAATGTAACTCACTAAATTCTGTGATTTTTCTCCTTTCGATTTTCTCGGCTCCTTTTGTAATACTTTTATACCAATTTAATGCTTGGAGAATCTCCCTTTACATATAGGCTAATGCCGAAATATATCATCTATGGTAACAATTCTTATTACTGAAAATATTGTATTCCATCATTGGAACACTCTGTGGACGAATTTGCACTTTAAAGTCTAAATTCTTTACTTTTCACGCTAACTGTATCAGCAAGACCTTGACTCATGTTGTTTTCGTACGAACCTCAACGCCAAAGCTGTAGGATTTTAAATACTTTTACTGTACGATCCAGTAAATATATATTCATATGCAAGAAAAATGAAGACCGTGATGTTAATTCCCACCGCTTCTCCCACACTTCCTAAAGAGGCTTTTATTCCCAGTCTAGCTATGTTTGAATTATTTATTCATAAATTCATAATATACAGCCCCTTTTCTTGACATCTTTCACATGCTTGAGGCACACTTATATATTATTCATAGCGATGCATTCGGCTCTGACGCCATTAAGCTAGATAAATAAAAGTTGTTCGTGTCTGTAATCTAGAATCGTCGGAAAAGCTTAAAAGCGGATGATTCTTGATCAACTTGGGAAATTTCTCCTAGGAGTTGAGATGTATATGTAGTTCACAGAGGACGTTTTTGAAAGCAAACAAAAATACACCGAGAGAATAGTGTATGAAGTACAAAAATCCATTACTGTTAGCTTTAATTTCAAGTCATATGCAGAGACGCCAAACAAAACCTTAATGCATAGCAATGCTTACAACAAGAAAAGGTTCACATGTGTTTCATAATGTTCTCGCTGTCGTTTTCAACATTGCGACTACGAACGGCTTCCTGTGTATAGTTCGTGTATACAGTATATTAGTAGTTCCATAACGGTTTAGACAACTATTTAGTGAGAGGCCTTAGTCGCCTCGATAGGTACGGATAAGATTACGTTTCTCTCAAGTTGGACAGAGCAAATTTGTTTCAAATGGAATATGAGAGATTCAAAGAACGTTTTAAGTTTTGACAATCGCTGTTTTACTGTGCCAGAATTTTTTTTTATTTTTTTACTGTTGCCCATCCTTTAGAGAGAGTAAGCTTTATAAAATATTAATTGGGCTCTGAAATGAACATAGTATGTTTTCTCTATATCTCTTTCCCTTTGCTGATACCTGGATACCAAAGATAATTTAAGGAATCACTTGGGTTTACGTTTATAGTAATTATTCAGTGTTCGAGTTAGACCGCGGGTGACTTCCTGGACGATTTTTTTTACTTCGGTCCTAGGCAAAGTGAACTAATGGCTCAGTAATGGCTAAGCACCCTTTTGTCTCGAAAATTGGTCCGAGGCCTCTTCTAAGCCGACTCAAGACAATCAGTTAAATGATACCTAATTTTTTCCCAAAGGTACCATATAGAAAAGGATAGCTTTGCCTCCAAGAATCATCTCATCATGTTACATGACAAAGTGACTTCATGTTTTCGCCATTTCTGTTGAACCGTATAGTTGACATGGTTAGCTGGCCTCGACTACAAAGAGTGTGGCTCTAGCATCGATCTCGGCCTCGGCAAATGTGGGCTCGAACACAAACCGGTTAAGTTTAACAAATTCATGGGTAGAGAGATTAAAGAGTCACAAATCTCTCCATAGACAGTAAAAATTTTCCCTACTCAGTTTTCCTCCAGTCCGCCTCAAATTCAAACAAACAAACAAAGTAACAAATAAATAGGCTTATAAAAAACACTCGTCTAGTGCACTTAAGCTACAGTAGCCTTCACTGAGCTTAAACTGTTCAATGTCATATCAACGCAATACTGTGTGTGACCTTAGCTGTGAACAAAACAGTTTGCACAAGTTATCATTGGCCAACCAAAGTAAAGCCACTGTCCGAATTGATATGAATCAAAGCGCAGTCACCAACTACATTTACAAAGATGATCATATGCATAAATATGTATGGGGTGATGAAATAACCCCTTTAAGAGAATCGTTAAAGAAACTACCAAGTGTGTTTAACTTAGGTTAATTATGTTGACTCAGCTTAGTTTCAACGGGACCTGATTCTATATATCCTTAACCTAAAAGCAGATAAAGTTGAAGTAAACGCAGGCTGATCAGCAAACTTTTACTGCACTAACGCGCATTGATATATGTTAATTTACATGCATACCTAATAGTCTGGAAACGTCAATGCATTCATGCACAAAAATCGCACGGAATATTTTGGATAAAAATACGAAGAAAAAGATAACGTTGTCCCTTGGCAGCCTCATGGAATTTCAGGTGTTTAAACCACCGAAAAACTGATTGCCTTTGGTTAAAATGAATTCTGTTCCGGCCATTTGAACACCTGTCAAATGTTTTCTACATTAGATTTGTTAATATTCGCATATCTGGTCAACCGCATAATCAAATTAAGTGTAGAAACTATTCATGGGAAAACAATTACCAGGCTGCTAAAAAATGCGTCATTGCTGGACTTATAAAGCCAGCGTTAGAACGTCTGTTTAAACACATATCGTACTGAGTGTGGTAAAAAATCGTTGACAATTACATAGCACTTGAAGAGTGTGTAATGTTCTGCATATTACTTGCTGATAGCAGTAACTACATATTACTAACCACTTAAAGAAATAGGAAACTGATTAGTATCCCGGAGCATGCACAAAAGTTTCATTTTCTTAAAATTGGGTCCTAGATGATCGAATAGCAATCGTGCAGGAAAAGAACCTAAGGCAACTTTAAAGTAAGTGAAGAAAATCAAATTATTGTGAAAATAGAAGTGAATCGAGACTTTTTAAAGGGACGATGATGAAACTTTTGTCTAACCATAAAATATCTGTAGAATATTTTGTCAAATTTACCATTGGTGACATA
>WURT03160935.1:0-10723 GCA_009936505.3 Holothuria glaberrima | reverse complement strand
TTAACAATGTTTTGGTACGTATCGATAAAACGGTCGGTGACCATGTTAGCCTCTTAGAGTAAACGAGAAATCGTTACCATTTTCTCTAAAAGAGAGTGTGGCAGCATTGCATGTGATATGCAGGATGAACTTGTGTGGAATATTCTGTTACGTTTGGCCTTAATGGTAAGGTCCTGTACGAACGATTACGTAATTGTATGGGTCTTCAAGACCGTACTAACCTGTTTGCCGGCACACTACAGCCTGATTACACAATTTAGGCCTATACGTTACAGACATTACACATTTCATGTCCTGTATTACTTATGATGCAATTCCTTTGTTCATTTTAAATAATGATAGATGGTGTATCTGTTTGATGGAAACATTGTATGCAGAGCCCACGACTAATCGAAGATCTTGTAACGGAAGAATTTACGGAAACTGGTAAACCAGATGGAAAAGTCCTCGGTTGAATCGGAAGAACATGTTATGTCCAGGCTATTTCATACTTAACGTGTTCGAAAGCACTAGTCATGAAACCTTTAACAGCCTTGTCCCAAAAAATGTTCGCCCTTCGACAAGGGGTGGGGCGAAGCTTGGGCTACTGGCAACTTTGTCAGCTGTGGAAGGACTTGCCTGAAGAGGAGCAATCAGCTTTAACTTTCAGAAGTACGCCACTACCACTTGAACTTGGGAGAACAGGGTGGCATCAGCAATACTTTCTTTACGGAGAGAACCCCCACTCAATATTCAAGTATGCAGTCTTTTTGAAAAAAAAAAAGAAAGTAGACAGAAAATAACAAAGTATAATGAAGAATAAGTATAAAATTGTGTTTACACTTTCTCTGTAACGGCTTAATTCCTATTATGATATGTGTGTAAAATTTTGGACACTTTTATTTTTTTATTTTTTATTTTATTTTATTTTATTATTATTTTTTTTTTTTTGCAGCTGTGCCATTTATTTTGCTTGGTTACTAATCTTCCAATATCCCATGTCATTCATTTTACAGTTTGCTTTTTTGATGTACAAGAAAAACGAAATGAAAATAGAGGGCGCCTTGACAACTTGCATTTATGAACTATGAAAGCAGCAACCCTCTGCTCAGAAAATATAGCAACATGTTAACTCATCAGTGCGTAATCGAAACTGTGTAAGTATAGCTGGTGTTATTTGTTCCTTTCGCGGCATATAACAAGTTTTCCAATTTCTCCATGTTGAAGGTAGTTTTAGATGTTGTGTTAACTCGAGAGTAATCCTCTCGCTTCTCAGGCTTGTGACACAAACGGGTGTTTGCCAGCTTCTTCTTCCACCTTTGAGATAAGCATAGTAATACACAATAAAACAATTAATTTAACACCATGGGAAAAGTTATGTATCAAAATTTAGCTTAATTGATGAGAAATTGGATATGTAGTGTTGCTTTCTAGCCAATGCCCCTCAGATTTCTGTTATGAATTAATTAGTCTTCAAAACTAAATGTGACCATGTTTATTCAGTTTTTTCCTAATTGCTTTTGACGAATAATATTTTCATCTTGTCAGATTGTTTCCTTGTTTGTATGAAATTTTTAAATTAAATTGCTTAAAAACATTCGTAAGTTCACCGTCTCCTGTCCTTAAGATCCAATTTCCATCAATTGATCCTCTCATCTGCCCAAAGCTTTTAAAGCTCATTGTCCTCCTTCCGATCTGAAAATTCTAAAATCGTGTTATGTTTATAGTATCTCAGATTTTTTTTTCGGGGGAGGGGGGATACGATGGAGGCTTGACATATTTGCTGCATAATGTATAGGAATGCCTTTTAAACGTTCATGTAGACTTCGTTTGCGAATTTTTACACCATCCATAAAAATTCCTTGATTTTTCCTAAGTGACAATTACGAAAAATTACGATACCTGTTTTTCAGGATTTGATTCAAGGGCGATGAAAGTTGTCCTTTTCCTGCGTTCATATCGGGCTTTCAAGTTTGCACACAGACACCACAGTAGTGTCAACAATTTTAATACTAATAGTGCTGCCGTTATAACTCTGTAAAAGGCAATAAGTTTATATCATGTAGAATCCATATTCTTATGTCATGCCAAAGACTAAGATAAAATGCGGTATAAGAATGTATAGACTTGCCCAAGTCCTTCCAGACGTTTGTTTTATTTTAAGAGAAATCATGCTGATACCATATTCGACTATTCCACCAAGTCAAATATGTCAAAGTTTGTGTTATTTTGATTTTTCAACACGTCCTTATTAACTAACGGTAACTACTAGCACGAATCAAGGAAAGTGGCCATGGCATCATTAACTTTGTCCATATTCATGGAATCATCGTAACTTTCTTAAATTCAGCGCTTTAAAGCTTTCTTTCGATAGAAATCAATGTTGTAATGAGTTAAGTCATTTGCAAGGGGTCTAGTCTAGTGTAGCATTTTCTGGATACTTCACGTGAGGTAGCACGCTACTAATTCGGGAATTTCCTGACTCCCCAAGGAAAGTATTACCCTACGAATTAACACCCCTATTTTCGGGGGAGGGTAGAGTATAAACCATGTTGCTGATGTGATCAATTTGACGATGATATGGTTGTCGTAGAAAAGAAATTTAAATACTGATTATGCAAAATGTGAAGAAAATTGAAGATATTTCAGGCATTTTTGTTTTGCATTTTATACTTCTGCGATGCAAAATGGTATGTTGAATGAAGTAAAAAAGGCTGGAGCCACCACCCTATTATACAAACTCTCTTAGCTCAAAATCTCAACGGTCATGGTTACACAAATTTGAAATCAGTGTGGAATGCTTTTTAGTGAAGTTTCATATCGTGAAGTGTAGCTTTTACCAGTTGAAATCTTTTACAAGGATCCAGATGACACAAAATGTACCAAATGAGTGTGTAAGTGAACAAAGGAATAATTTGTAATGTTCTACCTTGGTACTAGTCTTCATCCCCAACGCCCTGACTCGGACTTATTCGTTCGTTGACTTGACTTTGAAAAATGATCATTTAGTCTTGCATCACGACAAGGACTAAAATTAGCCTTGAATCCAGTTTAATACGATAGAGGGAAACTTGGACTAAACAGTCTGGTGAAATGTATGATAATTCGATGTTTTAATTTGCGAGATATCACCAGATGAAGTTGTCGCATTTCAACTCAAAAGAAACTTGAATCATGCACATGTGACTGTCATAACCTCACATGAATAATGAGCTTTATTTTGTCTTCCTTAAAATTTTACAACCAATTTTCTCCTCCATAAAACCAAGCTAGCGTACTGTGGATTCGTGAGAGGCATGGGAAGTTTAAACGACCAGGATTGAAAAATGAAGAAAAAAGCATTGTTCAACAATAAGAGGAGATAGTATGAACCCTGCTTACTTCAAGCTCATTTTAGGTCACGAATGTATTAATTAATATCATTCGCTGAAATCTCGTTGAACACATTCATTGTGACTCAATAAATACTTTACCAGAATGCTTAGATTTAGTTTCTTTTTTGCATTTTAGGAAAAAATACTGCTTTTAAACCTTCCTTAGTTGCTTTAAATCAAAGGGACCTCTTCAGAAGGAATAGCGTGAGTTCAGTGTCGCTTCTTATACGGAAGGAAGATACATATAATCAAACTTGCATTCCAACTTGACAATCGTTAATACACTTATTCGATCACTCTAAAAAATAACTCATCTCTGTTGTGAAAATTAGCTTACTCATAACCTTTGGAAAACGGTTTGTATGGCGTTAGAGTACCTTTAAAAGGATATAAAGGTACTCTATTTGCCGTATAACGAAAGCGCCCTCACATTTCTTGGCTTAACTAGTTAAACACACTACGGTGCACTCTGTCAGCGTTATTACTATAGTTTCTATGGTTCTATCTTGTCCCTTTATTTACATCTTGGGACCAAATTTCTGTTAAAATTTAAGTCTGGGAAGGAGTAAGCAGGGTTACAGGAATCAAAACGAAACTCACATGTAAATGCCCTTCTTTTCCATGGTTTGGTCCCTGTTAGTCACATGTAAAAGAAATGGGAAATGTACCAACAGTTGAACACAGTTTCGTTTCATCCTTTTACAGCTAGAATGTATCATAAAAATAAAAATAAAAAAATAAATAAAAAAAAAACTGATATACGATTAAAAGCAGATACTCGTCACCCGAGACAGTTCCAAATCTCCCAACTAGGTTACTTCTAGCCCCGCCCACAACTGTCTTTAGCTTCTCATTCAGACGTAAAGCCGAGTTCCTGGTGAGCACACAAGGCCCTAATGCGTATTCAGAGCAATATCCATGCATATTGTGTAATATAAGCTACTCTGCATCTTTTAAATTTTGTAACTCTGATATCCGTGAAAGAGCAGTCACCAACTGAGACTTTTGCTTTCCCCAAGAACCGCGTGTTTGGTCTAGTGGTAGAGCATCCGGCTCTCACGCGGGAGGCCCGGGTTCGATTCCCAGGTCGAGTCATACCAAAGACTTTAAAAATGGAACCTTCTGCCGTTGTGCGTGATGCTCCGCATAAGCAATGGAATAAGGGAAAACAAGCCAGTGAGCCGCAACTGGAAAAAGTCCGTGGCCGGCTCGACTTGAACCAATTGGATGGAAACTGAGCCGTTAAACCTCATCTAATTTACTAACTAACTACCCTAAGAAAAAGTCATGCTTGGGATGATGACAAGTTTCTATCGCTAAGTCAGAATTTTAATAGATGGCGCTCTTTCTTTAGTTATTTTAAACTAAAGATTATGTTATCGTGGGCTTGGGCGATAAATGTTAGAGTAAAGTGCCTCGGCTCTTTGATCTTCATGGAGGGAAACTGCCATGCTGTCGTCATTAAGTCTTTGTTTTACAGTTGTTTAAAATAAATTATTTCATTAACGAAAGCTTTTGAGTCCCAAACATCAGTAAGGGTGTACCGCAGGCTGTCCTGATTTCAAGGGCGAAGTGTACGATGTACGCTTGTTTAAAACCACGTACCAGTAAAGTGTATTCTTAGAGGTACCTTCTTCTTCTCCCGAGCCCAATGAGGGCAATTTTTATAAATTTGCATGCAATATGAAAAAAGAGATCAGACAAGTTCATACATAAGTCCCTATGGGTTCACTATAAACATTTGTAACAGAAATCATACCTACAAAAATGCGGCAAAGGCTACAATAAAAGTTTATAACGGGTATTGTCCTAGAATGCCGCCATGGCTTTTAGTCCGCCCTCTATATCTTCGTTAAGCAGGAGTCTCGTTTTGACAGGAACATTACAATTTGATCAATCATAAGCCTAAGGTGAACTGAATATGTAAACACGCTTTTCGTATCAGAAAATAAACATATTGTGCTCAAGCTGAAGGGGAGGGGCCGGTGCTGGCAGAAAACTTTTTGCCTCCTGGAATGTCAAAAATTGCCGTTGTCCTAATTCATTTTAGTGCATCTCTCCCCCTAAAAATAAGCCGTCTAGCCCCCTTCACTAACTTGTGTGGCTCTGGGTCTGTTTGTACGAGGCATCTTCAAGTTACTTTGCCCAAATTAAAATTACAGTCACTGTTGATGTAAGCAGCAGCTAATTTTAAATTTCTAAAAGGAATTATGAATATATAGAACATCACAGGACTTTCAAAGCATGATGATCTAATATTTCTACAAAGTATTCCATGATTATAACGCCAAGTTGCCAACCCAGCGTAGAAATGTTCACTTTTAGATACATTCTGTCTAATTCATGTGCCAGGGAGTAGGCTACCAATATCCCAAAATATCTTTGTAGTCCACTTGTTCATAGAGATGGAGTAAATTCGGAATTACTTGTTATTTTTGCCCTTGCGTAGCTTACTACCTTCTACTATTGGCAACTGGTATTAGGATGCAAGACAAACAATGAGATTTTCCTTTTCTTGCGCAAAAGTAAATCTTTTCGTGCTTAGTTCATTGGGTGTTAGGAGAGATGGGTGTCAAGCTAAGTAGTAAGATGGTTCCTAAGGCTTTACCAATAGATTCGTAGTATGTCACGATTGTCATCAAATCGAATCTTTCAAAAAATAAATTAATTAATCACTCGATAAGTTAATGGGCTATGAATCTTCATTTGTAAATATATGCATACAATTGTATTTTCTTCTGCAATTAATACTATGAAAAATCTTACTTGGGACACAACATAATTAGGAGAGGTACCACACCCCCAGCCCATACCCTCGCTATTGCAGCTCTGTTATTGGAACTATAGGTAGGCCACATCGTTTGTAGCTATATAACACTTTTTGAGAAAAAATATCATTTATCCTATTCAAGGAAGGATCTAACTGTCTAAGGAGATAAGAAGAATGGTTACCCCGAACTGTACCAACTACAGATCCCTTGTCAATAAGTTATATTTTCAACATGAATATTTTAATATCCCCCTTCTGCCTAATGATCATAGCTGTAAGCCAAACGCGCTGGGAATAAATCATTTTTAAGATATTAGCAATGTATGATATCTAATAAAAGTGAAGAAGATAGAGTCCTCAAGTGATACTCATGACAGCTCACAACAATTTGGCCAATGAACAGATGAAAGACTACAATTATTTTAGTGGGGGCAAGAAATGTCACATTGGGGAGGGGGTGGAGGTTAAGACAATTGGAAGGGCTGTGGGATTTTTTTTTTGCTCCAGTTAGTATGTTCAAACCTCCTGGCATAAACTGCGTAACACGGGCTACTCTGCGCATATATTCCTTCATTAAGGATTTCACTAATTCAAGGCAGTACCTCACGGCCGGCTGTGCAGGCCGCTGGTATGATAATGCACTGAAGCCTTGTATTTGAGAAACTTCTCACTGTCGTTTTGATTCACGAATGTTTCGTTATGGGTAACGATCGAAGGACAGTTTGCTAACTATATAATACTGTTGTTTACTAATTATGGTATAATAATGTTTTGAAAGAAACAAAAATAAGAAAAGAAAGAATATATATTGTAACTTACGATGTGGCAAAAAGATCACTTAAAAGTGAAGTAAAATGCGACCAAATCAGTTTTCACAGACACCCTTTGGGTCTTTGTCATGTCATATGTGTCTTTATGCGAGTAATATTTATATTACAAGTACGTGGTTACCTATAAATAGGCTAGGTGTAAAGTGTGTTTTGTAGTTTACCTAGTATGTTTTTCGTGAGTTTGAACAAACCTGACCTTGCAATGAACGCAAAGTGAGAGGGCACATCAGACACTTGAAAATAATTGAGGACGGGTTACTATGATGGCAAATAATGTTTCTTTGGTAATTTTAACAAGAGCAGTTGAGACTTTGCATGTGTTTGTCGCCTAAATTTGCCTATGTTGTCGTATGAACCACGTACACGGTACTTAAAAAAAAACATAAGGACGCCAGATCACCAGGAAGAAAAGCAAAAGTGAGGGAGCCAGATAAGTTTTGAAAATTTTGGGCATTACTGGGGCAAGGATATAAAGAGAAGAGGGAGTAATTTGTCTTGTTTATGGTTGCATCTATGTGATCATAACTTACTTTAATTTCTATTATTGTATTCATTCATTAAAAGGAGGAATAAATGTTTGTTATTAGTAGTGAAGAGAGTTGTATACCTCCGTCTTTCTCTTAATCCTTACCTTCGACTTTTGACTGGACAGTCAAACGATGCCGCCAATCGGCCATCTTTGTTATTCCTGGCAGGCGAGGAAAGGGCAATTTTCAAAACAGCTGACCCTTGGCAAGACTGTTTTGATAATTTATGGTCACGACCAGGGTTCTAGCTACGGTGGGCGGTGCCGGGGCGCTCAGCACTCCTTATTTGCGCCCGGCACTCACGGTCAAATGTACTGCCCCGCCAGCCTGAGGCACAGATCTTCCTCAAACTAAACTGAAATGTTGCTGAAAATGTACTATTATGATCATGTCCCATACTGAACCTTCAGATGAACATTACATTCAAATAACATTAACTAAAATATGGAAAAATTACCAAAAACATAAAAATAATTAAACATCAACTAAAAAACTGAAATAAATTACACATATAGCTGGGTACTCAAAAAATTGCAAAAGGTAGCACAATTTTGAATCTAAGTTCCCTTAAAGATACAAAGTTTTCTAAAACGGGAGGGGAACTCCCTCCCCTTAGACCCTTTCCCAGGAAGCCAACTGCCACCCGGCACTAAATATGCTGTAGCTAGAACCCTTGTCACGACACATCTGGATTTTATAACCTTTTCTACGTATTTTGATCTTATCAGGGAGGTGGTTAGAGCAGGAAGTTGCCACGGACCGCTTCCTAGTTTTACCCTAGTCTCACCACAACATGTAACTTTGTCAGTATCAAGCTGCGTGAGAATCCACTCATTGTATGTATTTTTGAGGTCATTTTTGAAATGATAGTTATATCTTATTGAAATGGGTGAAACTAAATAATATAGAGTATCTTTTGGCATCGGAAAGACATTTTAATTGGGAAATGGCACTGAGCTTCTACGTGAATCATAAGATGCATGGCCATGACTGAGGCAACAAAATGCGGTATTTTGACACAGTTGGTTGCATAAAGGTAACAGCTTTGTTCTTCTTTTATGTAAGTACTTTAGGGATATTGCTCCTTCAGTGTCTTTATGTTGACCGGTGATGAAAAAGCGGATGGGATTTAATAAATTTATGAAGCAAGTTCCTTAGTTTAAGACTGCACATGCAGTTAGGGAGGGGGAGGGGTATTGGTGGGATAATATGAAAGACAACGTTAAGAGTTCCGACAAGAGAGGTAGGTGAGGAATTATATTCTGGATATCAAAATCTAATATTTTCCTTAATAACGGCATACTGAAATGTAGCAGGGGCGGATCCAAAATTTTATAAGTAGGGGAGGGGATAACTCCGTTATGGCAAAGTACGAACCTACAAGTCAAATGTATTAAGCCCCTATGGGGGTCTGGGGGAAAACACCTAAATAAAACACTGTTGAATGGTATTTCCTGGCATCTGACAATCAAATAAAGTATACGTAAACTATGCAGTGCAGCTTTGTAATCGTCTCAACAAAGTTAGTGGTGCCAAAAAGGGAGGGACTGGAGCCGGAAAGCCCCTCCACCTTTAATATGTTCCTGTGAAGAACAGCCTTGTGTTTTTGTTTAAACTGACGGAGAAATAAGAAGTAAACTTAGTGAGGAAAAGATTTTACTGTCTTGGGTGAGATAAAAGCGCCTTTAAGCCTGATGCACGCACCTTCGATGCATTCCCATGGATCGTCGTCTTTATAACTTCACCAGCCAGTAAACACCATGTCAGGCCTTCTTTACACTCAAACTGGGGACAGCGCCCTGCAGATTTCTCCATAGCACATCCAATAAAATTATTTGACGTCCAACATATGGAGGTCCCTCTGGATAAGTAAAGCAAAGAATTAAAAGAAAAACCTAACCATTGTTTTACAACCCAACTCCCCAACCGGCTTCCCCAGTATGTGTGGCCTGTGATAGCTGTCATTAAAATGCCATACGTTCTTTTTATCTGGTTAACGTGGTGATACTTATTACTCCTCCAAGTACATCCGCTACTTGCAATTAGCACAAATTCTGGCACAGCCAAGACCATCTGTCATGGCTTCTATGCATATCACGTACATGCATAGTCACTTAGTCGGACAACCCCCCCCCCCACCCTTCCCTCACAGGGCAACTTTCCCACGAACGACTCCTCGATTCGCAATTGTCCCTCAGACAACTTACCCAACAGGCGGAACTTTCGGAATAGTCAGGGTGGCAGTTGTCAGGGTGGGAATTGCTCGGTATACTCTTCCAAATGGGGCTCGTCCAGGAAGAAATAGTCAGAGTGGAAATTGTCGCGGGGAGGGGGTGTCCGAGAAGGGAATTGGTAGTCGGTCCTAACGCTATCGTTGCTTTATATTCAAGTTTATGTTTTGAAACATCGTGCTAGATAATAGCAAAAAGAATGAGAAGAGAGATTGAAATATCTAGCGAAAGAAAGATTGGCCAAGATTTTCCAAAAATTGTAACTCTTTAGGCGTATCCAGTGTTTTATTGTACGCTACCTCACCTGTAAGGCTTGTCCCCTGCACCCTCATTGCTTTCATAACATAAATGAATGATGTTTTATACTGATGGAAAAACAGAGGAAGTCAAACAGAGGGTTGAAAACATCTGAGATCACTTAAAGCTACCGTAGATACTAGGATGCTTTTCACCGTCGCAAAGTGTCGCACATGCTGACTAAAATGAGACTTTGTGGACCTAATGTTACCTTTCACAATTAGGCTTGTACATGGAGGCCTAACGTGATTTACATTGCTAATATTGTTTTTATTAATTCTTGCAAATGAAACCATACCTCACCTTGATATTCCATTGCATTACATTTAAAGGTAATAAAGTTTAAAACGTTTATCATTTGAGAGAAAATAAATGTAGAAAAAGACAGCAAGAATACCAAATATTTTTGGATTTAACGAAGTTTCTACGGTACAGCCTTCAGACCATAATGATAGTTGCTATTTATTTGTTGCAGTATCAAGGGGTCAGGAGATTGGAGTTTAATGTCAGGATTTAGACTGGACATCTTCATAATTGGTCATAATTTACTACTTGGAAATTCCTTATATGTTGTACTATAATGTGTGAAACGGAATCCTTCAACGTATGGGGATTGGGATTTTAGCACCATTTTGCAGCTAATACCCCAGTCACAATTGAGTCCCGATGGGTTTACGATTAGTTCCCGGCGTATTTCTAGGCACTATCGGCCGGA
>WURT03160924.1:0-10724 GCA_009936505.3 Holothuria glaberrima | reverse complement strand
ATATATACCAGGAATGCAATTTGTCAGTCGGTCACGGTAGCAGCATGTGGGACCAAGATCTACCAGACAAGGGGCTATGGCTTTCTCCAACGGAAAAGTGTGTGTGTGGGCCCGGTGGGGCCGATCAAATCCCGTACGTGGATGGAGTCATCACCCAATAAGTACAAGTTACCGACATATCACTTTTCCTTCCGTATGAAACTGAGAACTGGGCTAGTAAAGTTCTTTGTCCCCTTCCGAAAGTCATCGGTCAGCATCGAATAATCATCCGGCCCGCGGCCGACCCCCATGCAAGTACTCAGTATTGATTTTTCTTTCGCGCTACCAGGCGATATACTCAGGGTATGTGGAATACTTGATGACACAAAGCACAACTGAAGGGAAAAATTTTCAAGATGATGGCCGAGAATGCAATTTCTAGCTAGTGTAGGCAACTATTATGGTGTGTTTTGGGATGCCGAAGGAATATCTTCAATACGGGCGTTCCATGAAAGGAGGTCTTCTCGGAGAATTTATTCCTTTTGTCCCTTCTTTAACTTGGTAGCGGCCTCTTGAATTTGCAACTTACCTTTAGCCTGTGCCGCCCTGATTGCACGTCCGCCCTCGGAGTGAACAATAATAATGATATGACAGCTACAAGCAGACTTCAAGTTAGTACCGAGGAAGTGAAATGAAATTCACTGAACACACTTGTAGGTACTAGACTTATTGTAGTGGCAAGTATGTGCCATAACCGAAATTGAGAATGTCATTTCCTGCTGTCTTTGGATTTGAAGATGCCGTAGAATGAGGCTTCCTGCAATCTAGGAAGTGTGGGATGTCCGGTCAAATACTGGCACCATTGACGAATCTGCACTCCTTGAAATCAGGGAGCCTGCCACTCCGAAACATGACTCCACATATAGAAACTCCATGTAAAATGAGGTTTAACCAGGGTTGTGCCCGTTACACTTTGAAAGTATAAGCTATAGTTACAGTTATCATTCCATAAAATTGTAATAACTCCTTACATTTACTAGTTACGATGTTAAAAAAGTAATTAGTTACAGTTACTTTTGCCTGAAAAGTAACTAGTTATCTTTCAAAAGCAACTGATAACTTTAACTCGAAGATTCGGTTAGCCTACCTTGCCTCATCCAAGATCGGGGGGGGGGGGTGCAGATACTGCATACGGGACAGGACATGGGAGTACAGTCAAATCCTTCCTTGTACCCGAAAGTAACATAGCTGATGATAGGCAAAGGGCGTCAATGACTCCTTCTTATCTTTAGTATCGGATACTGTTAGCACACGCAAAATTTCAGAGCCCAAATTACAGCAACGAATAAGAATATGTATAGGAACTTATTAAGACTATTATTTTGTTCCACGGAGCTTGATGGCAGTCATGGGCACCAACGATGATGTCGAAATGGCTTGCTACCTCAGTTAAGCTTCCATATTTGCGTAAATTGCACTTTTTTTATGTGCCCTGCGTTTGTGTACAACAATGGGGATCCTTCCTCTGTCACAACATAAATGTGCCGTCCTGGGGGAGGGGGTATGAGGGGAGGGGTGTCCCCCTACCCTTTGGGAATTTTTTGTTAATTTAAGGTTGGTTTGATGCAAAATGGTGGTGCTATCTTTTGGGTATTTTTGAAGCTGGTCATATATGACTTAAATATGTCCAAAATTTAGTGAATTCTAATTTTTGGTTAGGTGAAAGAGGAGACTATGCTGTCTAAGAGAAGAATAAGTTGTCAGCAAACCTCCTGAAGTCTCCCCCCTCTAAGGCTGGCAGATGCCTGTTATGCCCCCCGGGGAAAATTCTAGGTCCATTACATAAAATGGGGCAATGACATAATGTGGCGTAGCGAGAAGATTTCTAACGGGTTGCCATGCAGTATTATTGTATGATCGCAGTCGTAAGGGGAGTGGGTGCTCCCTCCCACTTTGAATTTTTTTTAAAAAATTAGTTGTCCCTACAAGCAAACTGCATGGTGCCACATATGCTACTTTGAAGTAAAATTTTTTGTTAAAGAATTTTACGTATTTTAGTGAGGGGGGGGGGCATGGCTAAATGGCCTCCTAAAAAAGCCACTGAATACTCATTACCTGACATCCAAATCATAAGATAGAATATGAAGCCGAGAACTTTACAACTATCGTATTTTTACTAATTTTGAATGAAAATCCAGACGAACAGCAAGCTTCCACCAATGGGAAATGGGCGGGAGGGAGAGGTACAGGAAAGTAATATTAGACCAGTGGCGTACGCAGGGGGTGGTAATGGGCCATACCCCCCTCACGATGCCATTTTTTTTAAACCCTAAAAAAACGTAATTTTGCAACTCAAATTTTACTTCAAAAGGTAGCACATGTGGCACCAGATTGCATGTAAGGACGCCTAATTTATCAAAATTTTTAAGGGGAGGAGTTGTCTCCCCGTGGCCCTCTCACTGATGCCAATTTTTTTCTTTTAATTCCTAAAATTACGCAAATTTTGTAACACAAATTTTACTTTAAAAGGTAGCTTATGTGTCACCAAATTGCATGTAAGGACACCTAATTTTTCAAAAATTTTCAAAGAGGAGAGAGAACCCTTCACTTAGACCCCCGACCAGTAATCACAAAACATACTGCATGACCCCCTGTGAGATAAATTATGGCTGCGTCTCTGATTATTATCATTACTGTAAGGACTTCCCAAAAATTTATAACCAAAGTGGAAGCTTAATATACTGCAACACAGCGGGTGATTGAAATAAAAATTGGCCATCACTGCAATGTAAAATTTTTAGTTACATTTTTCGGGCAAGTCGTTACAGCCCTCCAAATCAAATTGAGCTCCTACGCCCATGATTTTGACTTATGAAAAGTACAAGCCAGACAGCGAAAAGTGGGGGGGGGGGGGCATTTTGTATTGCGTCCCCCGATCAAAAAGTGGAGGGGACATGTCCCCCCTGTCCCCCCCCCCGGATCAACGCCCATACCATCTAAACCGATAATGGCTGCGCCCCGAAGCGCTCGGTAAAAAGTCTGAAAAGTGTATTACGGCAAATACGTACTTTCAAATTCCAACCTTCCACATCTCGCTACAAATAAGATTGGAAGATTCCATATTGATACAATGCCCCTACAGATATCTGGAGATAAATCTCTGTTTTTTGAAATTGTTGTGATAAAAAAGTACCGGTACCTTGTATTATTACCTTCATAGCGGTCATGAGATGGAATGCAATTCGTGACGCAAGGGCGGAAGCGCCGAAATTTTTCGTTAAATAAGATTTGTAAGGCAAACCCTGCATTTAGAATCTGCATCGAGATACTTTCAATTGCCGAACAAACATACATGCCACTCAAAAAGCCATTCTTTTACCTGGTAATCGTAAACAGCTTTGGACTTTTGCTGTTGTGCTTCTCTGGGCGCTGCTATCGTTACAACATTGTGGTAAGGTTTGAAGCGAACGGAACGCGCGAAAATTTTGATAGTTTGCGGAGGATTTGCGAAAATTCTCATTATTTGAGGAACATTTGTGATAGATTTGGTTAGTCAGTTAGATGAGGTTTTATGGCTCAGTTTCTAAGCAATTGATTTAAGTCGGGCCGGCCACGGCCTTTTTTCCAGTTGTGGCTCACTGACCTGTTTCCCCTACTCCATTGCTTATGCTGAGCACCAAGCACAACGGCAGTAGGTTCCATAGTTAAAGTCTTTGGTATGACCCGGCCAGGATGCAAACCTCCGACCTTCCGGCTGCAAGTCAGATGCTCTAACCACTTGACCATGCAGTCGGTAACATTTGTGATAGAAAATGATTACAATAGATCCATCACTCGGTCGAAAACACACCACACCCTACCCCTACATAAATCTATATCTTAACGCAATAACGCATTTTGGGATCATTTTAAAAATTTTGGAATTTTGCAATGGGGGAGGGGAACAGGCGATCCCATACCCCCGTGCCGGCACCTATGTCCCCAAGTCTACGTTAATTGTACCTTTTTATGCGTCCCTGCGATTGTATACAGCAGTAGAGGATCATTCCTTTGTAAAGGTGCCGTCTTAGGGGAGGATCTAAAGGGAGGGGCCCGGAGGGGTGTCCCCCTCCCCTTTGAAAATGGTGCTTTATTGGGGATATTTTGGAACTGATTATGTATGGCTAGAAATGTTCGTAATTTAGTGAATTCTGATTTTTGGTTGGGTGAAAGAGGAGAGTATATTGTATAAGACAAGGGTATGTTGTCAACAAACATCCTAAAGCCCCCCCCCCCCCATCGTTGGCTACTTTACACCCCCTCTATTCGGAGAAAATTTCACGCAAAAATACGTGCGTGGAGTCCACAGAAACATTCTTGAACTATTACGAAAATTTTCCTTAATTGCTTCTTTGTGCATTATAAAAAAAGTATGTAAGGCTGGCAGACACCGGTATAGGGCCTCCTGGATAGCTCTGTCACTCCGGTTTCTTCAACCGTTACAGTTCCATTCCACATAGATAGCATAAATCCTGTTCACCTAACCAAGCAACATGTAGGCAGAGTACACAGATTATGTAGAGGTTGTAAATTTCATCCCATGTCGCAGAGCCTAGTTTTTGTTCTCTTGTGTGTGTCATGCGGTGCGGTCAGTAGTTGTGAGCGAATCACGGAGCAAAGTTTGGCTATTTCCAGACGGTTTCGATACACAATGTACTTTAAACCCAAAATTTTCGGTACGCTTTGCTCACTCTTCCTCAGTTCTGTTACTTATAGCTTAATATTGTACAAAGCCCTTTCCAACTTTTCATATAACTTAATAAGTTGAATACATCGAATTATGTAAACATCGGGAATTTCATCTCATTTCGCTAAACCTAGTTAAAGTTCTCTTGTGTCTGTCGTGCGGTACGGCTAGTGACTCGAGGACGGAGGAAAGTACAATGTAAGTCACAGGCGTAGGAAGCTGTTTGAGACCGGGAGGGCGTGGCCCTTGTTTCGGATCGCCGTCCTGGGGAGGGTCTAATGGGAGGGGTGTACCCTGCCCTTTTGAAATTTTTGTATATTTGATGGACCTAAGACGCAATTTGGTGCATCAGTTTTGGACAAATTTTAAGGTAAATTACTGCAAATATTTGACATTTTCAACAAAAAAGACAAAAAAAGGGGTTTTTGTCATTGCAAAGTGGGGGGCTGAAGCATACTTCCGCCCCCTACAGATTTCGCCAGGGGTGCTGGAGCCACGTGACCCTTCCTACGCCCTTGGTGTAAGTTATGCCCGATAGGGGCCAACTGCCCGGAAAATTGACCTATAGAAGCTTAAAAAGTACGGGATTCTTTTAAGTGTAGGCTTATCCCAGAGAATTTCGCGCGCTTCGCAATTTCACAGTATAGATTCCGGAAAAATATTACATCAGCGCGGAGCTTTGTTCCTCGGGTATATACAAATTTTATGCAATATATGTCTAGCAATGGCATGGTATAGTACAAAAGTTTTCTTCAAATCCCCCTCACCAACCCCTCGACGGCATCGGGGCTGTCAGGCTTCGGGTCGCTGCCCCCGTCGGAGAGTCTCGGTCCCTGTCGGGCAAACTCTGGCGCCACAACATGAGAGTATAGGTGCAGGGAGGTTACATTAGACCTCCCTGATAGGTATAGCAAAAGGGGTGAAGGACTAATTACAAGCGCGGTCAGAATGCTTTTTTTCTTCGTAAGTGCAGGGGCGGCGCCAGGGTATTTTGATATGGAGGCAAAGCATGAGGTCAGAGATCGCTGTCCTGGGGGAGAGGTCTAAGGAATTGCCCCCCTCCCCTTTGGGAAAGTTTTGGTAATTTAAAGTTGCTCAGATGCAAAATGGTGCTGTCTTTGGGATATTTTTGGAACTGATCGTATATGGCTGGAAAATGTTCATTATTCAGTGAAATCTAAGCCTTTGTTGTCTAAGAGAAGGGTATGTTGTCAACAAACCTCTTGAAGCCCCGCTTTTGGATACTTTACTGCCTCCTATTAGGGGAAGTTTTTACCCAAAAATACGTGCGTGGAGTCCACAGAAACATTCTTCAACTATTACGAAAATTTTTCCTTGCTTTATTTGTGCATCATAAAAGGGTATCTCAGTAAAAAAGGCTGCAAACACCGGAATAGGGCCCTCTGGAAGCTCTTGATTATTTATATGGATCAGGTATAGGATACCCAACCCCTCCTCTTCTCTTCTTTCTCTTTCGCTTCCTCCTTTCATCTCTTTCGTTTTCTCCTTTTTCCCCTCTCATTTTCCTCCCCTTTTCCCCTTTTCTTGCAAATGATAGGAGGCAGTCGCCTCCTGCCCCCTTGTGGCGCGGCCCTTGGGTAAATGTGTTAACAATTACCATCTATACCGATAACGACTGATCGCGAAGCGCTCGGTAATTTGACATTTTTGAAAAATGCGTAAAGGCAAATACGTGCTTTTAACCTTTCAGATTATGCTACAAATTAGACTGAAAGAACCAATATCGATACGCGGCCCTATACATGGTTGAATGTTCTTCTGTTTTTCCGAAAAGAGTGTGATAAGAATAGTTGTATGTATTATTACCTTAATAATGGTCATGCGATGGAGTGCAAACCGTTACGCCGTGCTTGCAAAGCGCGCCGACATTTTTCATTACATATAAGATTTCCATGGCGGTACCTACATTCATATGCTCTGCATCGAGACACTTTCAAATCCCCAACAAACCTCAATCACAAAGGCAGTCTTTACCTGAGAATTCGTAAATAGCTTTCATCTTTTGCTGCTGTGCTTCTCCGGGAGTTGCAACCGGAAGATATTGATAATAAGAACAACACTGAGGCAAGGTTTGAATTGCGCTGAGCGCGCGAAATTTTGATAGTTTCCGAAAGATTTTCGATAATTCTGGCAGATAGTTTGAGAACCATTTGTGATACTAGTGAGTTTTCGATTTCAGGACGGGAGAGCTTCAGGACGGAGAGCTAAACGGACGCGCACGCAGGTTCCCGTCCTGATTATCAAGGCCTTTCGATCGTTTAGACGCGGAACGCAGTAGCTAGAATGACATCATAACAAATACAGACGCGCTCCCTGATTTGTTACCTACTATTAGTTGGTTATGTAGCATTGCAAGTCAACATTCAGAATAGCAGCAAATTCACGAATAAGATCACAGGGAAATGTCAAAATATACAATTAAAATGTGAACTATTTTGTTATCACAAGACACCCATGTTTCTTGGTTTAATACGGAAACAACCATTAGATGATTTTGTAACCATACTCATAGTGTTGTTTGTCATGTCCTTTTTGTAAGCTGGTAGGATAACGTCACAAAGACGCGTAAGTACGAACCAAGGAATTGCCATTGCAACTCTCGTACCGTCCTGTTTCTAGACCGAACTACGTTAAATCGGCCGACGACCGTTCTGAAAATCAACAGGACGGAGTGATGCACGCTTCTGCTCATGCGTATGCCAGTTTTTTTACTGCGCGTCCCGTCCTCTTTGTCTACCGTCCTCAGCTGAAATCGAAAACTCGCTGTAGAGAAAATGACAATAGCCTGAGATCCATCACTCGGTAGAAAACGTACCGTCCCCTACAGGAATCTATAACTTAAACTCCTTTTGGGATCATTTTAAAGTTTTCAAAAAAGATTTCTGGAATCGATGCCCCACATGTCCCCCGTCGGCCCGTGTCGGCTCCACTGCACCGCTGAGGTATAAAATGATGAAGCCTAATCTTCACTCAATTCAAAGTTGTATATTGCAATAAGTTGTGATGTCATTCATCTTGTACCGTGACTACTCTTCAAGCAGCTGTACTGGAACCGTCAAATGTTCAAGGTCATGTAAACAAAGGGAAACAAAAGCAGGTAGGGCCTAATGCTGTACAAGGACATCACAAATTATGGCGCAATCGAAGTGATCGAATAAATTTCAACATTTTTTATCTCCGTCAGAAACCGAGGAAGGTATGAAAATTGAGTTGAATAAATGAAATTTATCATTTTGTGACTAAATATTCTTGTAACGTTAGACTTTAGGTTCTGGGTTTGCCATGCATGGCCACCAGTTAGAGAGAAAAATTGGCATCGAATGCTCTAGTAAGTATGGAGAAAATTCCAGTAATAGCACAAATCATTGTCTGTCTAGACATTTGCGTCTACTATGAATCACCTGTTGGATTTGGTGAGAGAAATACTGTATTGATCGAGCGCCAGCAATTTGTTCGGCAATACACAGAATACAAAAGGGACTGAAACGTCATTTCCACCGGAAGTAGAGTTCGCGTAAATCTTCTGCCGCATCGCAGTATTAAGGGACAGCAGTACAGGATTTATGTATGCGCTTATACCCGAATCACGAACTGCATGTCAAACGTTCACGGATATTACGTGACGTAAATGTATACGTATGAGAAATTATTGTATTGTTGTATTTATTACACTATTTCAGCGGCGTTTGGATGGGCACCCCGTCAGGACTCGAAAACATTCCGTTTTACAGACATGTTGGAGTGACGTTTGTGAGTACGGCGATAATAAACTTGCTGCTCATGTAGATAAGGTAGCCAAGGCCGAGGCAAAGGTGTAGTGCTAGCCTGGTAGATGTATGATCAATGTTTCCTAATTTTCAGTCTTCACCAGTTATGGCTGTAGTTAAGCCTAAGTTAGGCTTACAGAAGGCTCACATGTAATAAGAACCTGTCTTGGGTAGCTGTTCCGCGAATAGTCATCTCCACCCAATACTAAAGCTCAATACCTCCTACTGATATGCGTACCCATCACTGAACTAGGCTTTACCCTTTTTAATAAGTTCCTTGGTTTTATTCAGATTTCAAACCTGCCCAGAAGTTCACGTGATCAGCAGAATTAACAGTTTTAATGTTATTGTTACAAGTTACACAAGTCCAGGGAGAGAATGCCAGACTGGAAAGTTTGCCTTGCATGCTCAAGATCTGGCCCGCAAGCTAGCTGCGCGGTTTGGCATATGACCACGCCAAAAAATTGTTGGTCATATATCTGGCCGCATGTGGGATGCATTTGTATATAGCCTATGTGAATTGAGAAACTTATAGCCTAACACACTGTAGCGTAGGCAAATTTGGAGCCACTACCCGAATAGGCCTACTATCACTTTTGTTGATCTCCAACATTCCACCCCGCAGAGTCCTGCATGTGAATCTGGCCGAAGTCCACACATCAATGAGAAATAATAGGTTACTTGCCCGTGCGAATGCAAACCTTCCAGTCTGGAGAGAATGTCATTGGCAGACCCCAAAATTGGCCAATGTTTAAATAGGCCCTAGTACCCACTTGCCATTAGTGCTTTGGAGATTGCCTCATAAATGACGTAACCCAAACCTTATCCCTAACCGAACCCCAGACATATTCCAACCCTAGCCAAGGTGTAGGCTAACCTTTGTCAAAATATAGGGTCGTCAATGAGCTAAATGGCGTCCTGACCCTCAAACGTTAGAAAACCCCAGGATGACATTTTTAAGCAAACTAAGCTATAGAGCACAAGTTAACTTTTTCTAAAAAAAGCAGGATCATGGCCACTATCCGTCAGGCACACTACAGTCCAATTTAAGGAATAATGAAGACTTTTGAAGAATTTTTGGTTAGACAAATAACAGTATCATTCTACAAATTTTGCTATTGGTTGTAATAGTTTTATGTACCGTATTGTGTTATGTACAGTTTTATGCATGGGGCATTCTCGTGCTACATAAGTGCTTACAAAAAGAACACATGTACTTCCAAAAGGCAAGATGAAGTGTGCACAGTGAATACATACCACTTTTGCATGCAGAATATAAAGTAACAATGAGACATGATAAAAGAAATTACTGTATGTCACTGTGGGTGGTTCATCTAAGAATGGGCATGCACAGATACTTTTCTTTACTGCTGCAGTGAATGACGTGGCTGGTCCAATAGTTTTGGGACGCAGGGCAGTGTGTTATCGAAAAACATGCATCCAAGTGTTAAGATTTGAACAGGTTCTGCTGGGTGCTATTTTGTCCATGTACAGTATGTTGTAAGCACATTGTTAGTTGGCTATACTACTAACAACAGTGTACTAGAGGCAAGGTATCACCAGTTTTATGCAATTGGGCATTTTGCATAAGTGTTGAAACTTGTTTAAAAAACAAGGGCTGATATTTTGAGGATGTCAGGCACTGCTTTTCTGGAAAAGAGAGAAAAAAAAAAGGTGCTGGAAGTATGAATTAATTTTCCTCCGGGTGCTATTTTGCAATATGCAGTAGGAGCGCAAGTAGTGCCCCAGCCACCGGTGCAAAACTTGCAAAATTTCGAGGGCGCACATACTTTGAAGGCCCAAATTTCTAGCTTGAAAGTCCGGAGGTTTCGTACCCATTAACTAGTCTGTGAATTGTATATAACAGCTGTTAAAGGTGGTGTACGTGATTCCCGACCCCACCACTAACACCGAGTCTGGGGTACCCTGTAACCGTCGTTCGCATTTCGTCTTTTCATGTTGTTGGGTGCGGTATCATGGGGGACGTATTAATCCGTAAACCCCAAACATGGTAACCTGTGAAACAGGCTTAACTTCGACACCATTTATATTTACGGCGAGGACATAGTATATAATTGTTATTAAAACATTTGGGTGCATTATACTTAAGCACATTAAAACATGTGCCTAAATCATCAAACATCGTTAATTATACCCTGACATTGTTTCATTGGCTAGTGGCCTACTTTGACTGATCCATTTGTACTGTAGGGGGATTTACCTTTACTATA
>WURT03160902.1:0-10725 GCA_009936505.3 Holothuria glaberrima | reverse complement strand
TTTGAGTTCCCTCTGAGTTAGCCTTCTTGAGATATCGTGTTTACAAAGTTTTAACCTTTTGACCTCTGGTGACCCCACATGGCCTCTGACCTTTACCAAAAACAATAGGGATCATCTACTAGATTTGGCAAACCCACACACGAAGTATGAGATCCCTTGGAGTTATCCTTCTTGAGATATCGTGTTTACAAGGTTTTAACCTTTTGACCTTTGGTGACCCCAAATGACCTTTGACCTCCACCAAAAACAATAGAAACCATATACTCAATATGGCCAACCAACATACCAAGTATGAGATCCCTCGGAGTTACCCTTCTTGAGATATCGTGTTTACGAGGTTTTGACCGTTTGACCTCTGGTGACCCCAAATGACCTTGACCTCTACCATAAACAATAAGGATCATCTACTCAATATGGCCAACCAACATACTAAGTATGACATCCTACAGAGTTATCCTTCTTGAGATATTGTTTACAAGGTTTTGACCATTTGACCTCTGATGACCCCAAATGACCTTTGACCTCCACCAAAAACAATAGGGATCACCTACTAAATATGGCCAATCGACATACCAAGTATGAGATCCCTCGGAGTTATCCTTGAGATATGGTGTTTACAAGGTTTAGACCATTTGACCTCTGGTGACCCCAAATGACATTTGACCACCAAAAACAATAGGGATCATCTACTTAATATGGCCAATCTATATACCAAATATGAGATCCCTCGGAATTACCCTTCTTGAGATATCGTGTTTACAAGCAAAGCCATCACATACACACACATACACACACCACATCACCATCGCATAGATTCCTTTTGGCTTCGGCAAGCAATCAAAAACCATCAGAAACGATGTCAGAGATCAAACTTTACTTTTTAAAAAAAAAAAATGCACATGGAAGCGATGACACAGGCCGGGGAGGTTTTTATTTTTTAATAAACAATTAAAAAAAAAATCCACCTGGCATCCAAAATTGGCCAGGCCGGTGATGAGAATCAAGTAATTTTTTTCATGTGGCCTTAGCATAAATTAAAGTTGAAGTTTCTTCTCCTGTCCAGTTAGTAGCTCCATGGTTATATCATGGTTGAAAAATTATAGCACTTTGCAAAGCAGAGTTCAGCAGGCAACCTCCTTATAAAGACAGGTCAACCAGCGGCAACAGTCTTCATATTTAGTTTATTGATGGTCTTGCTACCCAAGCTCTCAGCTCCAACAAATATTGAGGCTTAAATACAGCTGTATCTTCAGTTAGGGTTTCCAGGGAGGGGGAAGGGGTTTGTCCCCCACCCCCTTTCCAGAAGGATGGTAAAATCCCCCCTTATCATTTACATAAATATAAAAAAATTGTCAATATCTTGGTTTCTTACTAAGAAGAGGACACTTGTGCATTTAAATGGCCTCTAAAACCCTTCAAATTGTACCTTATAGGGGCACTGAAGCAAGCTTTTGTCCCCCTGAACCCACTTGTAACTTTGGCCAAGGACAGCATCAATTTGGACTTGGGGTTTAGCAATAATACTGTAAATCCACCTTTTTTGAGTTTCTGGCAGAATCCCTGTTAGTTGTCAAGAATTTTGATAAGGAGAGAGGCTTAGGCCTGACTGACTGTTGAAGAAAAGTAGCTTTTCTAAAGGCACTCTAAACTCACCCCAGACAGTAACAATTCTCCTTACCAGTTACCTTCTAGCTCCTCCTCCAATTCAAACCGAACCTCCTGTAATATTACACCTCTTAGGCAGAGCCATAGCTAGCCTGCACTGAGTTTAAATTGCTTGAGGCAATATTGTCAAACACAGTGCGTGAGAGCTAAATTGGGAACACAGCTGGATGTGCAGTCCATTTCATTGTTGACCAACCAGAATGAAACTGTTTTGGATGTCAATCAAAGTGCAGTTGTCAACTGTATTTGGAACTCTGGGGATATTCCTAAATCTGTTTGGTCAGAGAGTTGCGAGTAACTCTGTTTGGGGGGGGAAGGGGTGCCATATCCCCTTTAAAATTACATCCACCTCATGTAATTAGAGTACTAGAAATACATCATGAATTTTGTGTAAAAGGGCTGTGTTGTACAAACCAATAGTAAGTATTGGGTAGACTTTGAAGGGAACATAAGGATATATTGACAATTCTATTATGAGACAGGATTGATGTACAGTTGCCTAGCCTACAACTATAAATAACAACAGGGGGTCAAATACTGGGTGCGAATTGAATACTGGGCATTCTACCCTAGCTCTGTACAGAGTTATCTGTAGGCTGAAACATATACAACAGAGTTGATAGATAATGTTATCTTAGAAAATATTGTTAATTTGAGAGAGTGAGCAGTACCCAAACATGGTGTGAAAAATTTGTACAGTACACTCTGCACAAAGGTTGTGTTGGACGGTTGCACTGAAATGGGCAGTCCTTTTAAAGGGCTACTGTAACAAACAAGTTAGGCTTAGGTCTAGGCCCTGGGCCAGACTCTTTAGATTGTGTATTAAGAAACAATGCCATGTCCCAGATAACGTTAGGGTAACATTAGGCCTACACCTAGTCCTCAGTAAAGAACTGTGTGTTGTTCGCCAAGAGCTCACTATACAGTCCTTACAACGCACATTGAAAATAGCGGGGGATCGACCGTCTTTTTGTTGGTTGAAATTGACTTCCTTCTCGCAGGAAATTTTGGTCGTAAAATCTTAATTTGCTCCCACGACTTTTTTTATCCAAATCTTACAGGAGTATTGGTATTGCAGTTGCTTTTGATCACAAGATCTTCTGGAAAGGGCCAAATGTTTGAAAGAAATCAGCCAACTTTTTCGCGCCGTAAAATTTACTGTGTGACTAAGGAACTTTGTTTACAGCAGTATGCTAATGAGCTTCTCTATTACGTCATGATAGAATGTTTACATTGGCAATGGCTATGTGTATGTATAGGAACTACAGTAATCAAATGTTCCATATGACATCACAATGTTACACACACAAAAACTTATTCTGATATCAACAAATATTTCTAACGCTACAGTAATTTAAACGAAGTGGTAAAGTTGAGGATTTAATTTCAAATTTTCAGAACTTTTCAGAGGTTTAAAGAGATGAAAAATAACTGTAATATTAGAGTAAGATATGAAAAGGAAAAGTTACAGCAGTAAATTAGGATTTTAGGTTCTAGTTTTGCTGTAAGAAGAAAATCAATTTCGACCAGCAATATGCTGGTCGAAGACCACGGGATTTCAATTGAGTGTAGTAAGGACCGTATATAGGGAGCTATCGGCGACCGGCTATACACATTCCTTTACTGAGGACTAGGCCTACACCTAACGTTAGGCCCCTAGGCTATCAATGTATCATCAGTCTTGAAAACTTAAGCCTTAAGGTCCTTGAAGGGCAGTTACTTTACAATACTAAGCGACAACAAATGTGGAAACAGCCTAGGCCTATTGCAGCAGTAGCGCATGGCTTTTACATTGCAACTTCACACTGGGTGGCTAACCAACTCAACAATTAAGGCCCCAAGGCCTAGTTTAATTTGGTTTCTTTTGAAATCAAAAAGCCAGTTCAGATGGGAAAACCATAGATTGCTCTTGGATGAAGAACCCACCTTACTTTGACGCGGCTGGGAATCAAAACCCATTGGGCCTACCTACCGGTTGCCAAGCTTCATCGAGCTTCAAATGCCACCACGGCACCACCTCCTTTTATCCACTCAGCCTCAGCAACATTATAGGCCTAGGCCTAGGCTAATGTTTAAGTCATGCAATGAAAACAAAATCTTCCAAGGGCGAAAATGGAATTACTGAGCTTCTCACCTCTGAACATTTTGCTCGCCATTGGGAATACGCTTGAGCCGTTTCTGCTTCAAAATTTTGACTGCTCTTCTGCAAAGTGTCTCTGAATCCAGAACCTCTTTTACTTTTCCATAGGACCCCTCCCCCAGACATTCTCCCATCAAATACTTCCCAACTAATTTAGCCTTCCTCGTTCTAGGAGAGTAAATAATATCCTCTGAATTCACTCGATGAATGAAAAGGCTGTCGCCTTCCTCTTCGTAAAAGAAGTCAAACTGACATCGAAACTCATCAGGTTCAAGAAACAGTGGGCATGGTTGACTGCCTGAGATGATGGTATTGCTGGTCACACCAACTGGCAAGCACTGTTCTGGATTTATTTTCTGCACTTTATCCAACATATTTACGTCGACCATCGTAGGCCAATTCTCCTACCAGCTGAAGCAAATTTTACCAAGTCCGAGGAAACTGGGTTTCTTTATCAACCGATGCACCTACATGTTGAATGCACAGTCGTGTGTCTTTGCTCGGAGAAAATCGACGATATGCTGCTAGTTTTTCACTGTCATCTTCTGTGTTTAGGTTGCAAATTCTAGTCTGGATGTGGCTTGTTCATGTAGTGCACGCAGTAGAGCCAACGGCATAATATGGCTAGGCTATCTAGCGCGCGCTCTAGCATGCAGCTCTGTACAGTACGTATACGAGGGACAAGGCCTGGTTACTGAACTTATGACATGTACGTGTGGTTTGTACGTGCGGTTGGTACGTGAGTGTATACATGCCTCCACACATTTCCAGCTAGGCAAGTCATCTTTTCGTATGATACAGGTCACGTGGTGTGAACTACTTGGAACGTCGAGAGGTCAATTATGTCTCGATCAATTACATTTAAATTTCTGTTAAACTATATCGTTGATAATCATATTTTTGGTCTCAGAAAAATGTGAAAAAATATTTCATAACTCTAGATACTAGATTTCAAGATTCTAAATGCAAAAAAAGTGTAAGTATCGCCTCTAATATGGTATGTTGTATACCTCTTCGTATGTGGCTCATGCACCGTTCATATTTGAATATTCATTAGACGAACGTAAACAATAAACAAAGAGGACATGTGCGTATTTATTCACGTGTTTACGTTCTGCCAGGGTAATTTATGTTGACCGTGGCAGTCGTCGCGACGGGAGCTCACAGCAAGATTTCTAACAAAGAACTAGACTGCAGTGGACTCTGGATTCTTCTATGAAGATGGACTGAACTTATATGGAATAATTTTCTAATGGTGATCGAGGGTAATTACTTAAAGTAGGTATATCTTCCAAAAATTTCGTCACATATTCCTCGCATAGTGAAAAAAAATTTTGTTTCTTTTAGAAGTAATCAAAATGCGTAGTTTTACACATAACTTGCACTGGAACAATTTGCGACGAGGAATTATCAACTACCGGACTCCTTATATGGGCGTGCAGTACACTGTTACAGAACGTTTCACTTTGGTTATTCGATTGGACGGCTGTAAAAGCTCGCTTTAGTACTATTTTTTATTTATTTTATTGTTTTAGCAATTCGCACTCGCCGTGTACGTAGGCTTACAGTTAGAATGTACCCATGCGTGGTGCGTACCATCATCATAGCCATACTAGTTACAGTTTGAACGTTACATATCGATCAATATTGTTAGCTTGATGTATAGGCATGGAGCTAATATACTTGGACAAGTATTCCATGGTATATAGGTTGGTAATTAGGCCTACGGTTTTCCGCAATGGTGGTCATTCGACAATTCCTGTTTAGAATTGTTTGCAGATTTGCTAAAATCGCAATAGGCCTAAGCGAAAGCTATAAGAATTAATTTCAGTTTGCAGCTACAGTATAATAAGGCGCATAGGTTAGGTTAGGTTTATATGATCAGCAAAGAACCCGCGTCGTACCATTACTACGTCAGCGATGTCCACCGATTTACAAGCCTCCAGGAAACTCAGTGAAGTAGGTGCCTGCGCTGCAGATAATTCGACCACTCGCTGAAAAAGATCTACAACATAGCCAAAAGGTTAGGCTAAACTTGCAAAGGAATGCTAAGGCCCCATATAGTTTGAGATGCCCTGAAGTCCATAACCTCTTTACCAAAAACAAACAACCAACCAGGGCGCGGACTGGGGAGGAAATTCCGACTGGGAAATTTGACCCATAGGGGGCCCCGACGCACATGATTAAAACTAACAAAATCACAATTAGCATACAATGGCAGCTAGTGGCGCCGCCAGAGGTTGGTGATTGTGAGGGGGCACTACAGAAGATGATGCTTTAAGCCCACCCAAGATATAACTTAAAAGACGGTATACATTTTGCCTATTCGCATCGAGGGTAGTTTGAGCCCGGAGCAAATCCTTCCTTTGTCACCTTGTGCAGGTGATGTCCTGGGGGATGGGTCCAAGGGCAAGGGGTATTCCTCTGGACCTTTGGGAAATTTTTGTTCATTTAAGATTGCTTAGACGCAAAAGGTGCTATCTCTAACAAATTTACGAACTGATCATATATTGGAAAACTTTCACAGTTAAGGAAGGCTTTTGAGTGACTGTAAAGAAAAGGTTGTTGTCTTAGTGGAGGGGTAACCACTCTTTCATTCTCGTTTAACTAAGGTAGCTTAACTGCAAAATGCAAATATGCTGTGTATACTTCTCATGATATAACATTGCTCTAAGTTTCCTTACTGATGCAGTCCTTGTAGCCTTGTAAAGGTCGAACTCGAAGATGTACTTTTGTCGTTAAAGTGCTTTGGTCAGAATATTGTATTATTGCCCTAACAATGGCTATAAAATATGGAGTCTGTATACAGTATTGCGACGAATGCGCACGAAGCGGCCCGAATGCTAAATGCATTTCCAAAACGAAAGTTGTGGGTAGGCTTTGCACTGAGAAACATCAAATTCCTAACAAAATCCATCCGCAAATAAGAGAACGAGTCTTCTGTCCAGTAATTCGTATAAGCTTTTAATTTTCATAAAATATTTCTTTCCCTGATTTTCACTACTGTACATTCTTGCACTGCTCTGCTCCTCCATAATGACTCCTTTGCACACAAACAATCAGCGTAATTGTGAAACTCTCACCCACGAATAATGCGAATATATTTGAGATAAACATAGTCACGGGGTAAGGCTGCACGCGCGCGAAGGGCTTGCGAAAATTTTGGTAGTTTGAGAACAACTTCTAATAGAAATTGATTCAAATTTATTCATCGTTCCGTCAGAAACACACCTCACCCTATCCAGGCTATCCCCTACAGTAAGCTACAGCTTAAACGCCTTTGTGGCTCATTTCGAGGAAATTTTCGGAAATCGGTTATGGGAATGTGCCCACATTCACCCGTGCCGGCACCACTGATGGCAGCTCCCGTGACTGATAGTATACTAATTTTGATAGTGAAAAATGTTTTCAAATAACTTAAAATCAACCCCTCTGTCTTCATTAAAAGATTATGTGATCACTATACGTTGCCACCATCCCCAGCTGACATAAGTTGTTAAACTCTGATCACTTGAGCCTCGCATGGTCTATGATGTTTCTTGCTGGCATCAGATCCTTCACCTTTAGGAAAGGCTCAACTCAAAAAACGTAAATCAACACTTGAATTATAAGTTAAATTGGGAATGATGTCATCAACTGAAATGCCCTCAAGAAGATCTTTTTCGATAGTCATAAGCATAAATGCTTATGACGTGTCCATAGCTTTACCCATGTGCGAGTTGTAATTTTAAAGTTAGGGCTTGTAGTTTGGCCCCAAATCGCACTATTTGGGGGTGGATTCCACATTCCGTTCGTCCTGGGGCCTCGCCAGAGGGGACCCAAAACTATAGGCCACCAAGGCTTTTAGTTAATCCAGCCCCCAAAATCGCTGTAAAGGCTTGTGGTATATGACGAAAGGTGCCCCCAAAGGGGTGGGGCCCCGCTGGAAAATTTCCCGGTATCCCGGTGGGCCAGTCCGCCCCTGCAGCCAACCAACACCAGATGAGACGTCTCTTCGGTCCCGGGTGGTTTGAACGTTCCAGATCCAAACCGAGAAAAACCGAAAAACCCGACGCAGATTTATACAGAATTCCGCCCAACCCGAAGCTCAATGGCGGAGTGCCGGTAAAGACTTCTCAAAGGGGGACACGGTATCGCCCCAAAACAGGCTAGCTAGCAAGTTTATTGCTGGCATGTCCTGATGAGCATACCAGGCTATTATGTGTAATGAAAACACTATCTGTGCATGCTGTGTAACGCAAGCTATAGTCTAATGTACATCTTTTTAATTTGATGTCAATCAAACAGCAGTCGCCATTTGAGACTTTTGCTCTCCCCCAACCAGAAGTGTAATTTGGGGTGAAGAGTGTTTTCTTTAAGTTTTGATTTGCTCTTTTTCGAAATTAATTTATGGGATTGATTTGTTGATTATTGAGTAGTAATTTTCACTGAAGTAATTTTTCTGGGCTGAATTTAAACGTGACGTGATATGAGTGTCAGCTTCAAACTCACCATGAAATCAATGATTATCATTATAGGGGGCCTCCCAAACTCGGGGCCTTCCTCATTCATATCCCCTATCACGGTATACGGGAAAAGAAAAACATGTCTACCGTAATTATGGAAAGGAACAGGTACAGTCCATGTGGCACGTGAAGAGGACGTTGAAAACTCGGATTATTCACTCTCTAAAGTGCGATGCATGTGTATATAATTATATCCAAATCAATACTTCCAAGATTATATCAGGTGGTTTTGAAGAAATAAATGAAAGCATAAAAAGGATTGGAAGGGGGCTCGATAAAGTGCCATCACTATAGTTCTTCAACAAAACGTGTCAAATAAGGCTCTAAGATGTTCTTTGGCTTTGACATTTGGGAGATCTGATTCGTAGCCATGTGGTGCGGTTGATTGTAAGTGTTCTTAAAGGCAATAGGCAGTCGCCCCAAATTTCGCTTTGAAAAATCAGCAAACTCTTGCAAATCTCTTATTGCATAACAAGCACCACTTAAGACGTTTTGAACATAATTATTTCAAAACAATAGCTTAAAGCAAGGAGAAATTCTCCTTGAATTTCACAATTCACTAACAAAAATATTGTCACGTGATCAAAATAGGCCATTCATGAACTAGAATGACGGGGCATACTAACTCTGATTGGGGTGACTGCATTTTCACTTTAAATAAATCTGTATTTTGACTCTTATTGATAGAACTTTTGGTATCAAGTTTGGTCCAATAACTTTTGCTCTGTTGGTTGTAATTTGATTGCAAATTTGCCACATTTTGATCATTCCTAAATTATGTGATCTGTCAGTAATATAACATCATAAAGAAAATTCAATTTTATTGAACGTTTTTGCCGTTAATTAACATTACGTCGGGTTTTTTTCGGGTTGGTCTCTGACTTGAATGCTTCATCGGTTTGAGCGGTTTGACCTACTTCAAAACCGACATCGGTTTGGTCTCGGGTGGTCTGAGCAGGAAGCTTTGTCGGTTTCGGGTAGTCTTGGTCAAGTCCAGACCGACGATCGGGCGGTCCCGACATCAAAAACCAGACCAATGCACACCTTTATTGACGACTCTATGAGAGAAGCTGAATTTCCTATAATGTCAAAGTCCGGCTTGCAAAACACCTTAGACTAGCTTCTTGCAATACCCTCGAAACCATGGGCGTAGGAGGCGGGGGAGCCGGGGCGCCAGGCCCCTTAACAAAATTTGTGGGGGCTTTTAGCCCGCACTTGCCAAGGACGAAAACCCCTTATTTGTCTCTTCTGTAAGAAATGCAAAAAGTTTTAAGTAAATAACCTTAAAATTTGTCCAAAATGATGCACCAAATCGCATCTAGGGCCTTCAAATATCCAAAAATTTTCCAAAGGGGAGGGGGTCACCCCTCCACTATGGAAAAAAAATAAAAAAATAGCAGTAATTTAAGTAAGCAATGTCAAAAATTTGCAGTAATTTAAGTAAGAAATGTCAAAAAATTTGAAGAGGATGACTTTCTCGTTACAGTGAATAAGCAAAGCGTCACCATACATTGGCGCGTAGTGTACAGAGCATATTTTCGCCAAAAATCCTTCCTTGATTGACGTTAGTGGCATCTTCCAGGCTTTGAAAGTTTTGTCTATATTTTTAAAATGTCATGATTTAAGTATATTACCAATGGCGTATTTGCCCCACCACCTCCCCTATCTGGCCTACTTTACTTACGACGGATCATGCAGCGAGCTCGTGGGTGGACAGGTGGATTAAGTAAGGTTGGCAGGGGTTGGATGCAGGGACGTACTGTAGGTATGGCCTTGGCCAAATGATGGGGTATAGGAACTAAAATTCCAGGTATAGGTCTCCAAGCCACAAAATTCCAATTGCCGCAGTCTGAAACCTTCAATCATACGCTCTTTTTTGACCACGAAGTAGTTAGACACCTTGCTTCCAGTGTACCAAATATGTTCCAGTACTGATACGTGTTGGCACAATTTTTGTTTTGTTGGTAAATTTATATTCCAAATGCCTGTTTGTCAGTCACAAGTAACTCGTTACCCTCTGGGCGGAAACAGTGCTTGCAGAAAGGGGGAGGAGGTCTCAATAGCGAGGGCTTTTCCGAAATATTTAGAAAAATTCCTTATGAAACTTTCCTGGTTCTGATGGCCTTATACAAACAAGACAATAAAATATCGGCTGTAAATGCAAAACGGTCTGCAAAAAAATGATGAAAGTGACCCAAGCCGGTTAACTTCGTCCCCCCTCCTAGATCCGAGCCTGACCCGGCCCCTCTTATGCAACCGGTATTGATTTTTCCGATCGAAAGTAGACGAAATGGGCGCGGAGGGCGTAAACGTTTTGGTATTTAGACCGATTTTTTAAAGAAAATATTGAAAGATCGACCATACGACAAGACACCCGCTCATACCTCCAGCTGAAGCTCTCCCGTATATATATAT
>WURT03160891.1:0-10725 GCA_009936505.3 Holothuria glaberrima | reverse complement strand
GCGCTAAGTCCTGTACGGCTAAGACGCGTCTTAGACTGCTAAGACGCGTCTTAGTGTTTTGTGAAACAGACCCCAGGAGTATTTCTCTTTAAATAATCCCTGGTTCTGATTCGTTTCATTCAAGGCTTGGTGATCACAAAAAAGTAAGCTTTCAACAATTTCTCACCATCATCAGTAGGAAGAGCTGCCAAGAGTCCTTGAAACCATGCGTCCCTTGCTTGCAGAAATTTTATTCTCAGCTCTGCCTCACTGAAAAGGTCCATCCTCCTTAGGTAGCCAATCAGACGAAGGCAGGCTGGTAGCTGGATGGAGGACCTCAGTTGCTGAAGAAGCTGGTTTAACATCAACTGTTTAGAGTTGTGAACCTCACTGACAATGTCCTAAGAGAAGATACAGCAGGCAAAAGTAATCAATAAGGATAATGAGCTTTAACACAATTTAAACATTACAAGTTTTGAACTTAAATGTTAACTTCCTGGGAAAAGATAATGTAAGGCGTGCTACAACTGTGAACCTTCACACTTAGCATTAATTCATAGCATTGCAAACCAAACTGCAAAATCTATTGACAGATACAGAATTTAACATTGAGCACTCAGATTACTGAACACTGAGCACTGATACTGATTCAATATAAACTGTTTAGAGGTGTGAGCCCACCTGACATTACCCTCAGGTTTGGAAAGGGCAAGGGATATGACACTGTTTAGATTAATGATCCATGATACTCTTCCAACATTCATTGCTTAGATGTGTGAACCTTACTGACAATGTCCTGGGAGAAAAGGCAGGCATAATCCATGCACTGGAATGATAAACCTCAATACTCATTCAAAATTGTCAATATCATGGGATAAGAGAAAGCATGCAGCATCAATGTCTTATGAGTTGTGATTGTAACCCATAATTACCTGGGATAACAAAATGTATGGTACAAATATTACTACTCACTTGGCATTAACTGTTTTGAAATCTTATCTTAAATGACATTGTCAGGTAAATGTTGAGATACTGACTCAAGCTTACTTCATTGGAAAATTTGTGTTAAGTATACAAGGACAGGAGATTCAGGGCTCTAATATGAGATCCCATGTGTGTATGGCTTTTAATTCAAATCCTGATCACTGTTCTCTTATGACCTGAAAATAAAGTAAAATTGACCATATGTGGTTATAAGAAATGTGCCAAGGATTTTAGTGCCATAATCTTGATCTTGATGGTAATCCATACAAATAGCCTGAAGGGCTGTTAGCATGTAGTCCAATCAATAAGCACCAATCAATGTCCCTGCAGGGTCTTAGCTAGATTAGAAATTTTGAGTTTCACATCTGTATGAAATGCCTCCCAAGATGCTGTTGTTGCAGGTTAGGTCCAGATGGTGTATACTCCTATCTGACATCCCTAAAACTCTAGAAATGGAATGGTTCATTATGTTTTAAAATGTAACAAAAGAATAGTAATCACCTTTATGACTGGTATTGAAGAATGTTTCTTTTCTAAGCGCCTAACATAGCTGGCAAGTTCCAAAGCCTCATCATAGTAAGAATTCCTGACACAAGTGTCCATCAGCTGGGGTATTTCAAGAATTTCCAAGAGCTGGGTGTGCTTAGACAAAGTCAAAGAGGTCATTCTTCGACTGAAATCAAGAGAAGTTACACCTTCATTTTCTATGATGAGTCTAAAGTTTGTTTACATACCAAGCAAAATAATTTCTGCCTTGTGATTCTATGGCTCATACTTAAATGTGCAATCAGAACAATTTCATTCTTCATGCTTGACATTCTTAACATTATGCTAAGAACAATGGAAGGTCTAATTTCATGATCACACATACTTTCTTGTTAAGTTGTTACACTTAATATTGACAGGACAACTAAAGTGTATCTGGGGCAAGTACTGGGCTACTATGGTGAGAAATTGTGTGTTTAAATAATACTGAAATGAAGTCACCCCAATATGAATATACATTGGGGTTTATATGCTAATGCATGTTTTGTTTTGTCATCATATGACTGCCACTTTTGTTACTAAATTGATAAAGATATGCAAATAAAACACCTCAGTCTATTTGCTAACCACTCTCTTTGTGAAGAACCTATAATCCTAACGTAAACCCTATCCTACCCCAGCATAATCTTAAGCCTAATCCTGAAACTTACACTGTATCAAACCCAAATTCTAACCATACTTCTAACCCAAAGTAAATTCTTATTCAAGGGAATCTTCTAAGGAAACTTTTGTCTAGTGAACCTTCAGTCTAGTGGGCAGTTTCCATTCAAACAGAATGACTGCATTTGCTGTTTAATAATAATTTTATTATTTTAATACCTTGTGCTTATCCTTTGGGCATCCTTCATGAAGTCATTGCACTTGTCACTAAACTCGGGTAACTTTTCCAGCAGAGAATTGACATTGTCTTCCACCTCTGTAAACTGAAATGCAAAAAAATGAGGTCATTTTATGGTATTTAGTACACCTCCTTGCTGCAGACTGTTGCCAAAAAGAAAAAAGAAAAAAAAAAACTACCACCACATGAAAAAAGGAACCATAAAGAAAAACAAGTAATAAATAAGAAAAATACTGTTATTAAAATGACATCAAATCTCAAAACAAAGAGTGTAAATTCTCCAAACTAATTTTACTTCTAGCCCCTCCTCCAATTCAACAAGAGCACCTGTTTAGCGCACCTCCGAGACAAAGCAATAATACCCTTTTCTGACTTTAAATTGCTCAAGGCCTCATTCACATAAGCTGTGTGAAGACTGTACAAGTACTGTACACCATCTGTACAAGTCAGCAGTGACAGACCAATCAAAGTGATGCAAATAATGTTTGAATTTTTGTCAATTAGAGTGCAGTCAGCAATTGTATTTGAGGTATAGGACTACTCCTAAATATGTTTAGTGGGATGCAGCAGACCTTTTAAGGCTATTAATAATAGTATTAATAAAGTAAACACAGCTACTGCACATGTAAGAGTGCATTGTCTTGAGGACTAGTGTTATGAGGATAACAAGGCAGGTTGCTTCTAGAACCAAAATGTGACATCTTCACTTGACAGTCTTTCATAGCTGGAGGATTACAAGCCCTTGCTTTGTATGAGCTAATGACCTTTGAACTCTACCAAAATGATAGGGTCTTTTACTCAGTATGGGACAGCTGTACACTAGTTTGATACCCCTAATCATTGCTCTTCTTGAAATATCTTGTTTACAAGCAGTCCACACGGTTTCAACCGCTTAACCTCTGATGACCTAAAATAACCTTTGACCTCAACGAAAAAATTTGAGCCTCATTTGCTGATTATAGTGCGTCCACATGACAAATATGAAGTATCCATGGTTCCTATTTTGAGATATTTTATTTTACAGTTTTAAATTTTTAACCTCTAGTGACCTCAAATAACATTTGACTTCTTTTAAAAACAAAAAAACTGTTCTTTTTTCTAAATATGAAGGATCATTATACGAAGTATAAATACTATTTGTCATTCCACTTCTTCAGATTTCGTGTTTGCAAGCAATTTCCAAGCTTTTCGTAGTTTCACCTCCAGTGACCTCAGACAACGAGCTGACCTTTACCAAAAATGGTAGGTTCCATGTACTGATGCATCTATGTGCCAAGTTTGAAAAGCATCCATACTTCCTAACATGAGGTATTGTCTTCACAAGGTTTTCTATTTTGACCTCTGATGACCTCAAATGATTTCGGACCTCCACCAAAACAACAGGTTCTTCTCTGACAAAAATAAATTTATACAATGGATGAGAAAAGTAGCTATCATTCTTACTTCCTACTTTGAAATTTTGTGTTTTGCAAAGATTACACCTCCGGCAATCTCAAATGACCTTGGACCTCAATCAAATGCAGGAACCTTCCTCTCCATATGATAAATCTATACACCAAGTATAGAAAGTAGCCACCATTGCTATCTTTATTTACAAGCAAAGCATCACGGACACACATACACACATACACTCACTAGCATGATTGTATAGATGGATAATGGCATCAGTTAAAACATATGGGTATGGAGTATCTTCTTCTGGGGTGAGGAAAGGGAGCTAAACTGTTTTTGCCTAAAATAAACCTGGGCTGCCCATGAAAATTGCCTGACTTGTTCTATAAATACTGCCTACCCAGTAATAGGTTTTGACCAAAGTACAAGGGGCCAGCAAGATTCAGCATGGTGAGTCATTCAAATGACAGAGATATGTTAAACAGACTAGTAAATTAATCTTCTTTCCTTACATCTTCAACAATTTCTCTTGAACAGTCTGCAGTTTGTATGAAAGTTTTATAGTTGTGGAAAGCTAATTCCTGTGTCTGCTGCAGGACCTGGGCCCTTTCATCAGCAAGCCTATCTGGTTCCCGGCTCAGTTTTTCCACCCCAAAAGAACTTAGTTCTGCCAGGTACATTGCAAAGTCGGGGTTGGATCTCCATGATTCTGTGGGAAAAAAGAAATACAAGTTATTCTCACACTAATTCTCAACACAACAAGCCCTCAGCATCTCCATAAATAAGGTAAGGAACAGAGGGGTTACATACCAACTTTGCAGTTCAAAAAAGGCCTTAAATGTAGTACAGGCTATATGAGAATGATGTGAAAAATTGGGGTTGGGTCATGGAGATTAAAGTCATATCAACATATCAACAAATTTAAAAATCATCTATACTGATTCAAATTTACACTCATGATAGAATATAAATAACACTTATTTAAATTAAAAATATTTTTACATACAGCAGGGTGTATGCATGTGGGGACTCATCCAAACCTATACATGCCAGTAGGGCTACCAGACATCCGGTTTTACCCAGACATGTCCTCTTTTTACTCGTTCGTGCTTGCATTTGGATGGATTTGTAAAAGTGCCCACAATTTTGGAATTTCATGTAGATTGCCAATACCCACGTCCCACATTTGCAAGTTGTACTACTTCACTTGTAGCGACCACAAAATGCACCGTGCAGGCCACCAGTAATTACTGTTGTACAATGAGTATGGCTTCTACCACTTTTGTCATGGCGCGGTCAGACAGCTGCGTGTTACGAGACAGGGGAGGCACGCACCACATAAGGTATGGCAAAACCTGTGCACAAAGTCACCGGTAGCATAGACACGCCCGAATTATGCTGTATGTGTTACCATCTCTAGGAATCCCAGCATCGTGACGTCAAGTTTTATGCAGGAGTCATGAGCGCCTGTCAGAACTACATACGCCGTGCACTGTGGCTCAACAAGCATATTCATTAACATGTGCATTGAGCAGAACATGGGGGTTTCTCTGTTCCCCACTCACATGTTGTCCAGTCCATGTTAGCCTACATTTGAAGTAACTGACTCTTTTTTAGGACTTCTTAGGATTTGACTTTCAAAACCAAATACTGTATACTTCATTTAAGAAACTCTGGTTAAAGCAACAAATATTGCACTATTTTGCATCTAGACACCCTTGAAAACCAAAAATATTTCCAAAGGGGAGGGGGAACCCTCTCCCAGGGTGGCAGTCCATGTCCTTCTTGCCAAAAAATAAATATGGTAACCCTAAATGCCAGTAAATTGACAAACATAACAGGGACACCAAAGCAGTGATTAAGGAGGACTCTTAGAATGAAGAAAACTCCTGAATGGTTTTAAACTCATAGTTAAATGTGATTTAGGACCCTTTGTAACAAGAACATGGAAAAAGTTTTAAACAATCCTCCAAAACTTGAAAAAAGTTTCATTTTTCCCAACAATTTCACATGTCAAAAGGTCTAAACTTTTACCCATTTTATACAATATTGACTGTCTTTAACTAGTAAATGGTATTTAACTATTAATATTTATTTATTTCCTATCACTTTATGGACTTGTATGGTATTTGAAAGATCTTTTACTCCATTTAGACTGTTGCATGTAACACGAACACCAAGAATTCGTGTCCCTATTACACCTTATGTGTAAATTTTCAAATGATAACAGTTTTATTTTTAAATGTTGAGTTAACCTGGAAATTTTCATATACCATACAAGCCACTGTTTGCAGTAATAGGATACTATCAAAAGCCCCAGTTTCATTGAATTTTTGTTTGTCGTGGGCCTACAGAGAGAATGACCAACATAACTATGACAGCATCGGGGACACCAAAAAAATCAAATGTACGTCAGCATGAAATACTTGGTGTAGAAGACACATGATCATGTTTTCGGGCAGGTAACATTCTCAGGGTTTCCGTCAAAGGGGGGAAGGAGGGATTTGTCCCATCCTTTCCAGAAGGAGGGTAAAATGCCCCCCTCCCCTTTTTCATCTCCATAAAAATAAAAAAAATTGTCAATATCTTGGTTTCTAATTAAGAAGAAGATACTTTTGCAACTTTTGAACTTTCATAAATATATGACCTTTAAAACCCTTCAAATTGCACCTTATAAGGACCTTGCAGCAAGCTTTCGTCCCCCTGAACCCACTTGTAACTTTGGTCAGGGACAGCATCAATTTGGACTTGGGGTTTAGCAGTAATAAATCCCCCCCCCTTTTTGAGTTTCTGGGAGAATCCCTGATTCTGGTATATCTTTTCTTTTCATGTCACTAAACTCACACAAAAAATTGGTGGTTTCAAGTGCACGTGGTGAAGCATCAAAGTTTCCCAACATAACTCACTAAGGGGGATACGTTAAGATAAGTTTCAGGGCAGCAGGACAAAGCTGCTAAAAGCAAACCAAGTGCTTGGGATAATAAAGCGAACTATTTGATACAAAGAAAAGGAAATTCTTCTAAGGAGTATACAATTCCAGCATGGATGCCTTATCTACAGAAGGATATTATATTATTGGAAAATGTTCTGAGAAGATTTACAAAGATGATCCCTGAGTTGTACAATCTTCCATATGAGACAATACTTCAGATGCACCACCTTACAACTCTAGAAAAATTCATAGCAATATCATTGAGGTGTTCAAAATCATTCATGGATTTGAGGATATTGAGCCTAATAGGGGCCTACATTCTTTCGATTCAGTGACAATGATACTCGTGGTCACCCTCTTAAAGGGAAAATGCAGTCTCCTCCCCTGCCTCCCCCCCCCCAAATGGAAGGGGTGTGCCCAGTCACACTAGTTCAGGTATGGCTCTTATCAATCATGAGACAATGTGTAAAACTTGTTACTCATTTGTTAAATTCATGCAGACAAACTCCTTGGTGTACCTTCAAAAGTCAATGTTTGTATTCAGAAACACTGAAAGATAGGCCTACTTGTGAATGAAATAAGAAGACATTTGTAAGATTTTGCAAACTTTTGAAAATAAACTTGGGGCGATGGCCATTTCCCGTTAAGATCTACAAACAGCTCTGTAGTCTGAATTTAAGGAAAAAAAAATTTTTCTCACAGAGAGTTGTGGATATATGGAACAGTCTCCCAGCCCCAGCTGTGTTAGCAAGGCCTGTCAATGAATTTAAGGGCCACTTAGACAAATTTTTAGACCAAACTGTGGGAGCTTACATGAGCCAAAGAACTGGCTCCCTGCTACGTCATCCTCCACCTACCAATCCTTGAGAAGTGGAGGGTACAGGTAAATACAGGTAGCCTTAATACTGTACATAAAAAACATAACAAGCATGAGATCCCTCACAGTTACCATACTTTAGATATCATGTTAATCGGGTCAAGACCTTTTGGCTGCTGCATACAACTTACCAAGGCTATACATTTGGTATCCAGTCAAAATGTCCCTTTACCGAAATGTCCCCTTTTTGCTACCAAACCTTCCCTGCTTTTTACCAAAACGTCCCCGTGGTATTATATATGTGATACAAAAACGTCCCCGCGTGATATGTACACAATTAGAAATTAGAATTGTATCTAGAAATAATTTCTTCAGGTGTTAAAAAATTTCATGTGTAATTGATTTATAGGAGATATTATTGTTTGGGTTGTTTAGATATTAGCAGTTGATTATTATTAAGTTGTTTATAAAAGATTGTTTCAGCACAGTTACATCGCAACATAAAGAAAAGTGATAAGAGCCGCTTCCTACCTACGTACCTGCACCGCACACATTTTAACTGGTATACTGTGTACTGTGAGTTGTGATTTGTACTTTCTTTCCCCTTTAACTTGTTATGTTTAGTAAATGACATATAAAAATATTACAAGGAATGTGAATCTATCTAAAAAACTATCATAAAACTATAAATGATTCAACCCTGGGACATTCTGGTGCTGGGACATTTTGACACGGGGACGTTTTGACCAATAGCGAGGACGTTTTGGTACGGGGACATTTTGGTAAAAGGACGTTTCAACTGGTAAGCATACAGTATATTTTGTAGGCCTACTGCAAACTAGCTGTAAGTCAAAGCTGCACGCTGTTAATTTCATCCTTGGATGTGTGTAACTTGTTGCTTCTAGCTTATGTGACTAGTAGTAGGCTTATGCATATATGTCTCTTGGGTATGATCACAAATGTTCTCAGGGTTATATTTACATGTTCATACACTATAAGTATATAGAATATTAACAGGGTACAGTAGGATGTCTCGAATAGTTAATACACGTGATACGTGCATAGCTGAGAATGCCTGTGGTTATGATGAGCTAAGCCTAGGCCTAGCATATGTTTAGCCTACGTGTGGCCTAGTCCTCAGTAAAGGACTGTGTGGTCGCTCGCCAGGAGCTCACTATATAGCTATACAGTCCTTACAATGCACACTTAAAATAGCGGGGGATCGGCCATCTTTTTGTTGGCTGAAATTAACTTCCTTCTCGCAGCAAATTTTGGATGTAAAATCTTAATTTACTAATCCATGATTTTCTTTATCCAGATCTTACAGGAATGATGCAGTTGTTTTTGATCGATGAGATCTTCTGGAATGGGCCACAGGTTTGAAATGAAATCTGCAACTTTTTTGCACCTTAAAATTTCCTGTGTGACTAAGGAACTTTGTTTACATCAGTATGCTAATGAGCTTTTCTCTTACATCATGATAGAATGTTTACTTTGGCAATGCCTATTTGTACATGTATAGAAACTATGGTAATCAAATGTTCTGTGTGTCGTCACAACGTCACGCAAATGGCATTCTGATACAGTATCAACAAAGATTTCCAACGCAACAGTAAATTTAAACACAGTGGCAAAGTCGAAGATTTCATTTCAAATTTGCGGAACTTTTCAGAGGTTCAGAGTAAACAAAAATAGCTGCAATAGTTGTGAACTTGTGTAAGAAGTGAAAAGGATAAGTTTTGGTAGTAGGCTAAATTAAAACTTTAGGCCCTAGTTTTGCTGTAGGATGAATGTCAATTTCGACCAGCACCCTGCTGGTCGAAGACCCCGGGTTTTTAATTGAGCATAGTAAGAACCACGTATAGGGTGCTATTGGCGACCGGCTATACACATTCAGCGTTCCTTTACTGAGGACCCTGGCTGAGGACTACGTGTGGCCAGGCTTCAATGAGTATGACTTGGTCAAAACACTTCTTTTCTAAAATGTACACTTACAAGTGTTTTCACCGGGTACCAAAAAAAAAAGGAAAGGGGTACCTGCTGGTCCATACCCGCAGGGTACCCAGGTACCTGGAAATAGTGTGTAGTGACGTAACAATGTTGCTACTGTATGTACGATGACTTCCTAAAACAGGCTACATGGTAGGCCTGTCCTGTAAATACTGTACATGATCGATAGCGAATGTACGAGGTAATGAACTCACGATCATTGGAATCATTTCACTTGTGGAATTTCTTTGTTTTTGTAGCGTCTCTTTCAAATAAAATTTGAATTAAAAATATATTTTCTCTTTGATCTCTTCATTTGTACACATGTTGAAATCTATAATTTGCAAGCTGGAATGCCATAACATTTTTTGCCATCAAAAAAGCTATAATTGGCCGCCTGTACTACGGACTGCTGCGGTCATTGCACGATCAGTAACTAGCTTAACAGGAATGCAAGGCAACAAATAGAACCATATTCGATTGCCACACAACTCACATTATGTTTTGCCAGTTAAACTGTCAAAGGAACTAATAACACCTATTCCTAATTCCCCTACTTTTAAAGTTAGAAAATGAAAGCGAAAGCATTCCAAGAGCACCGCATTCAATACCTTGTACACATACTGGAATGTAAAACAGAAGAACTAATAGTGCAGCACAACCCTATGTACTTGAACTTGACTGAGCAGTTCATGGCCTTAGGTATTACACAGCCTGACTGATTACACAGATCATATTACACAAGGCCCACGGCCCACATTACCTTACGTAAAGTGCTTGCTGACATGATTGCTCTAAGAGCTACATCATACTGGAGAGCCAATGGGATGGTAAATCAAAGATATTTTTGACAAATGATTGGCTACTTAATTTCTCATAACAGCCAGTCACTGCTGAGAACTGATCTTGTCTGCAAATCCGCATGGTAACACTGACCAGGTTACATAATGTGCCAAATACGAAGGGCTACGTGACAGAAGTGAGTAGTAAATTTGGGACCAGGTAACTGGATAGCAGGCAGGTACTGTACCCGGGTACTCTGTGCAAACACAAACACTTACCAAATCATTTTACTCCTAAGGCCTAACGTTAGTAGGCCTACTGATTCGTAAAGTAAAACTAATAGGGGCCTAGTTTTCATCAATGATATTGATAGTTCTCTCACATCTAATATAAGTAAGTTTGCTGATGACACTAAGCTCTACCGAAAAGTAAATGATGAAAGGGATGCTTCACTGTTACAAAGGG
>WURT03160880.1:0-10725 GCA_009936505.3 Holothuria glaberrima | reverse complement strand
TATGTGCTTGCTTCAAGTTCACTTTCTGTTGAAAATGTGACAACTTGATCTGCTGATATCTTGAGAACCACACGTTGCATTTCAATGGGAATTTCACCAGATTGCTTAGAATAAGTACCCCTATAATATATCAAAACTTGATTCGAGCTTAGACCCTTCTTTTAATGGCATAAATACGTGTCAGTCGTCCAGCCCCAGTAATTGATAGTTCGTGCACAGTAAGAACTTCTACAAGGTCTCGAGCCAAATTTTTTTTTTCAGTTTTGTGTACGTGTGTAAATTAGTTAAAAATTTCATTTAGGGTGTGCCGCCTTGTGCTCCGGGATTGTGGAGAGCTCCATCTCAGACCCTTTCATAAACCCGTCAAGCAGTTTTGTAGTTTCCATTCCATCAATTAGTATGTACATACAATGTCCCTAATCTGCACACCCACAAAAACGGGAGCCTAATAAAGTTACTTTATTTTACAGTGGCAATGCAAAAGTCTGGCCGTTTGACTGTCGAAGCTGAATTGAGAGACGTTTTCATCAAAATGAATCCATTGAAGGATAATTTTCTGCTAAATATTGTTCAAAAAGTTGAAATATAGTACCTAAGATTCTTTTAATATTATTGTGGAAAATTGAAAGACGTTTCAGAAATCCAACATTTTTATTGGGCAGACGAAGTTGTAAAGACCTATCAAGTTTACTAACATGTTTGTTTGGGCGTGATCCCACGAGCTGAAATTCATTCCATATCTAAGGTAAAAAGCTCCATAAAACACAAATTTCAACGAGAACTAAAAAGTATCGACTTTCCGCACGCGGAAAGTTTGCAGAACTTGTGTCCTTTCCGCCCACATGGAAAAAGGGACGTTAGTACTTACTCCGACATCCACGATTTTGTTGAACTCCCTGTCAGCATGAGTTTACAATAACAGCACACCGGATAGATAAATGCCAGTGCTAGGAAGCTGGTTCCTCCAAGGAAGGACAAAATATGGGCGAAAGACGGTATGGTAGCCGCTAAGAACCACATAAGTACAACGAAAGATGACCTTATAACGATCCGTTTCCAAGTAAATGCTGCGTATCATGAAAAAACAGATTTCATTAAAAGCTGACTTGCCTTTTACCACTTGTGCACTATATAAGCTGCCATTAACCCACGTTAATTCAGGACGCATGAAGGATAAAAAGCCATACTTGACAAGTTAGGTCTCTCTGCGATCAAGCACAAACGAAGTAAACCATAGTTGCGTGAAAACAAAGAAATGGCAATATTTCATGCAGTGTCATTCATTTCATGTAGGTTTCCATGGTGATATTTGTAACTTTTCCCTGTCAATTATAGGCAAACCAAGCTACCTAACTGTCCTTCAAGAGAAGATAGAGTCATGTGGTAATGTAGTACAGCGGAATCTGGTACGGTACTCAAATTTGGACCGAAACGTTTACAGTAGAAAGAAAGGTTTTAAAGTTTGTTCAAAAACATGTAAATTTACTACAGCTCTGAAAAGGTAGTAAACCAAGAAAACAGGAACAAAAAGGAGTTTTTCGAACAACAGTCGATAGGCATAATGCTTAAAAACAAGCTCAGACTTGTTTTTTCATTTGTCCAATAATAATTCAGGAAAATAAGACGTCATTTGGATTCAGAAATTAAAGACACGTCTAATTATACAAAATCAAGGTAAGGTAGCACAGACGAATCACCAGTTATGATTTATTCAATAAGATCGACAAATATTATTGATCATATCCCTAGAGCATTTGTATGGTCAATTTTGTCCGATTTTCCATAAATTTATGCAATTTAGCCATAGCTAGTAATTAACTAAATAACTAATGAACTAAATTTGTCACAGATCACTGTAGAGTCCCTACGTAGTGAAACAAATCATCGCGGTTTAATAAATACATATTTAAATGCTTAAAATAGCACAGAATGATCAAATCGTCGGCCATTTTGAAATTCCTTGCATGTCGCCCCTTGCACATGATACAGGCTACAACCCTTTAATGTTTGCACATTATTCCCTCTGTGTTTGAATTTAAAAAATATGGAACAATGTCGAAAGATATAGGTTAAATTTGGACTCACTTATTTCTATTCCAAGTAAGTCTTCCACATCTTGGAAAACCGGATTACCGAGAATTACGAACGCGGTGATGACGTGAAGGGTAATGAGAACTAGGGCTACGGTTGGTTCAAATCCACTTCCTACTACGTCAAATATATTCTCATTCTCCATAAGGGTGTCACCGTATACGTAAAATCCCACAATGGCCATTGGCAGGAAGTAAAACGCTACAACTGAAAAGAGAAAGGGAAAAAATATGAGCCTGTTCGGGAGGCTTAATCTGACTGTCATGTTTTACAATCTGTTACAGCGCCACCAGTCTAGTGGCTCCAACTTGGAACAATTAAAGATTATTAGGCGTATTTTGATGTCTATTGGATATCTCAGACGAATGTTGCGCGAAACTGAATTCTACATTCGCGGGCCACGATCCCGTTTTAGAATGGGTCCTGTGATCTATGACCCTGGCACATCTCAGTGAACTAAAACTATTTACCTACGGTTACCTTGCATTGACCCAGGCAGTGACAAGATTGCAAAAAGCTTGAGAAATTAAATCAGGTACTTGTACAGTTTCAAGAAAGGCAACGATCATGTGTAGATCGAGGAGTGGGAATATGTTTCCCTAGCATTTTTAACAGAAGACCTTCAAACATAGATTCGGAACAAATTATTCAAATAATGTTGTTTATAAAATTAATTGTCCCGACTGTGAGTCTGTTTATGTGGGTGCGACCACCAGGAGGCTTTTCAACAGATTTAATGAGCATAATATGTTCATTAAATATGCTCATTGAATCTGATAAGGAGCTTCCTGGCTATACATATATATATATATATATATATGTATATATACATATATATATATATACATATATTTATATATATATATAAAGTCAAAAGAAGACAAAAAGATGGGTACATCCATTACTAATTGCATAATACAAATCAGTGAAGTGCAAAATATTTTGGGCTGTCTCAGCCCTCCCTCAGTTGTGTATAGGAACAGCCCGATGAACCCGTAATTGCCGCCCTAGCCTGAAAACGTGTTTGGTGGTTATCAACTAAATGGTAAAGCCCTCTATCTCATAGTCATAACAATCAGCAAATTATGACGTCATTGCCACAATTTGGGAGTGAGCAAAAGTAAAAACTGAAGGTCTTCTCTTAAAAATACTAGGGGAACATTGCCTTGCTTCAAACAATTACTCTGGATGTCCTGATCACATTGTTATGCTAAGAGTCTGCCAGATAGGTATTGTTAGGCAATTAGGTGAAATGCATATGTAAATAGCAGGTAAGGAGGAGCGTAATAGACTCTAATAATATAGTGTCCTTACAGAAGGGAAGTATATCTCAATAAAAGACAGTGCATCAGGTGTGTATAAGTGGTATACTTACTTATTCCTGCTAGAATCAGACTAGAAGAAAACTTTGAAGGATCGGACATATCATGTTGAATCGTTGGGAAACTCATATGGCCATTAAAAGCTACTATCATAATGCCGACACCAGAAAAGTAACTGACGAAACTTTGCCCTGAATAATTAATTTGGTCAGCCTCAATGATTGTGGGCATATCTCGGAACATTTTAATGAGCAGCAAGATACAAGCTAAACCGGTTGAAAGAGCCCCAGCTAATCCGATAAACCTTGAAGTAAGAAGGAAAACAAAAGCAAAATGGAAAATCAATTAGAGCTTCACATAAGAGCACAAAGATAGGAAAAATTTCACGCTCGTGAAAATATGTTTTATCCCTAAGTTAATTGTTGTAGGTATCTGAGGACAATGACGGTTCCAACCTCTGCAGTTTCTTTTGCTACCATCATGAACAATGAAGTAATGAGGTATGATGCCTGTTACCACCACTCCCCTTCCCCTCCCTCCCCGCCCCATTGTCTCTACATTTTTCCCCACCAATATATATGCTTTGTATTGGATCATAGATGAGGTGCTTTGTACAACACCTAATATTTTACTCTTCCAGTAAGCTGTAGAAGTGTGGCTTTCACAAAGTTTTCCTTTTTTCTGTGATATACCTCTTCTCCCTTTTGTTCTTCTGTCACGTACCCTTCCTTCCGGAGGGAAAGTAATGGAATTTAGCAAAAGATTATTTGTTCTGCACAGCAAAGGGTGATCTACAATAAATTCATTCCATTTTGTCAGGTTGCTGGCATAGGGTGTATATGAAGACTAATGTGATTTTATAACGGTACGATATGAAGTCTGGAAATATATAGTCTTTACTTTTTAATGTCGTTGCCTCAACTATACCGCTAATGCTTCCTGTTCCCTCCACAACCATATCCTTTACCATTATCTCTAAACAAGAGGAGGATACCAAAATAAAAGTTTAGCGTTCCCAGTTCGCTCTCCCATACCTCTCTCCACTCACTCCTCTGTCCACCCTCATGCAATCTCCTCTCTTTCATTCCCTTCCTGAGAGGTCACCTATCCCCGCATTCGTCAAAACGTATCGAAAAGGTTAAGACCATCTCTCCAACTGCTTACCTCGTAATCCACCCAGGGCAACTCCCTGATCAACTCACCTCTTTCCGTCGTTCTTATTTCATTCTGAGCTGTCCAAAAGCCAACTAGGCCGATGTTGTCATCTTAAAACCCCGAAATAAGTATGCAGCTTCATCGTATTAGGCATCCGTTAGGATGGTGCCTTGTTGCCAGCATGCAAGGCTACATAACCCTAACCTTTCCCCGCAATCCTAACCCCTAATCTTTATTGAACCCAGAACTTACCCATGACCAAACGCCCTAAAATGATCAGTCACGTATGCGCAATGACCAATCACGCATGCGCAACGAGGGATGACACCTCCTCGGTACCTCCAAGTGGTTCTACTCACCAGAAATCCTTCGGTGTTCCAAACCAAGTGACGGGACACAGTAATGCTGCAGTGATCGCCAATTTGTAGCAGTAAGGAAAATCGTCTAATCCAAAGAGAATGGTGGCGTTTTCCGATATGATCAGAAGGAATACGACGCAGATACCGATAACCGATACATCAATGGTAACAGTGACTAGGATCCTAGAGCAAAGCAAAACGATTCTTTTATTATTCACAATTTTTCTTTTTTATAATTAGGCCTACTACGTTTGTAGAAATTGACCTAAAAGAAATATTTAATTGTTTAGTCAGAAACAACGAGGCTGAAGGGGCAAGATATATTACGGCAAAAGTAGCGTTCTCTAAATTTTTTAGCTGGCGAAATATTTCCTGCTAGCAGGGCCCTTCCATACCCCAATCCCCCTCCCCCCGGCTAAACACGTGATCTGTCTGGGGCTCTCTGAAATGTCTCCAATGAAGTGTTGTAATTACGATCATTCGATAATTTCATTGAAAAATAGGAGTTATCTACATTTTGATCCATAAAATTTTGACATATAACTAGAGTTTACTAAGTTCCTAATGCCACATTTGGTAGAAAATATCTAATCTAATGGCAACTCGCTCGTCTAATTAAAATCTCATCAATGCAGTGACAAGGATTGGATTTGTACGGTCTGCAATGTAATATGACCTATGTTACACAAGCATTGCATTTGAGTACTATCCACATTTTTTCTGAAAATTTCAACTTGAAAAGAAAAATATAGTTTCTAGCTTTTACATTGTATTAATAATGGTTCATAGGATGGCCAGGAGCTACGTGGGAGTTACTCATCATTAGAGAACTCTGCGTTTGTAATACAATATAGGAATTATCGTATTGACAGTGTTGCATACTAACTGCAACAGTCAATATTAACTGGATGAGTTAGATAATAAAGACTATCGTATAGTGTCAACCTAAATGCCATGGTTTACCAAAATCGACTTTCCACAATCCTAGCCTTACTTGGCTGGGTCTATCTGGCTGTGGTCAGAAAATTTCAGATCACAAACACCCTAACTTGCAGGGGTAACACTTTAAAACTCATCCTCGTCCCTAGAATGTTGCGTTTATCATGCATGGGTATCAAAACGGTGGATAGATGAGGGCCTATTTGAGGCCCGTTCAGGGACACAGGGTCAACATCCCATAATATCCACCACTTTCCTCAGATGTAAGTACGCTTAAGTTCATACCGTCCAATTGTTCCAAATGCTTCGTATCCAATGGCAGGATATGGATTCCGGGTCTGTCTTCTGTAAATTTCAAAGCGTTCTTGTAAAATGGACCAGCACCTTCCCAGTAACACACCAGTGTATATCTGTATTACACACACTGTGATAAGAACTATGAGGCCACTCCAGCCTAAGTGAAAAGCAAGGAAGAGATATTAGAGCAAAAATGGTTTGAGTTGCTATTGTACTGCTTTCATCTGGGTTACAAGTCATTTATCGCAAATTGACTTACACCTCAACTCAACCACTTATTAAGAAAAAAATTAAAGAGATAAGGAAAATTACAAGGAAGGAGGGATGTCCTAAAACTCAATGAACGACAGGAACCAGAACAAAATTGGGTTCTCGATTATAGCTTATAAAATGACTAACAAAGCCAATCATGCAGCTAGCAAGATACTGAAGGATAATGGGCTTGCTGCAAGTCAGTTGCAACTTATCCTTGCATGGTAGGATAGGAGATTGCTACTCTCACAAGAGTCGCAATTCCCCGATTGCAATAAGCATGATAAGTGACTTGTGACAGCGACTCACTCAACCATCTTTGGCTGCTCAATAGCAGACTTTAAAGGGAAATATTGCGTTAAAAATGCTCTAATACAGCATACAGGAAAATACCTCCAATCGTTATTAAACAGTTCAGTCTCACTAATGAACTCTCTCAATAGCTTTATCTCCTCAAAATAGTATGTATTACAAGAGTAACGGATGTTGCATCATTTGAAGTTTTGAAAGTTTGGGTGAACAAATTACTTTTTTGTAACTAATAACCAAAGCACTTCCTTTGAGAGCCTTATTTCTTGAAAAGACAGCTACCGTATTGTCTTATTTTGAATTGTCTATCATTCTGCAGTTCTGTATCTATTTATATTGGTTTAAAAAGTATGAAAATTTTCTGTAAAACTAGTGTAATATTTCACTTCACTCGTTGCTAAATGCACCCAAGTGATCATGGGAACCGGGCGTACAAATAACGGACCAGCTATTGTTCACACTCCCAGTTCCCATAATTCCTTGCGTAAATTTAGCATTGAATAAAGTCTGTTTTATAGTCTGTCATAAATGGCTAAAGCGTTAATGTACCCACTACCATGCCGTAAAACGAATCAATAGGAACAGTTATTAAAAGGGTAATTTGCATGAAATTAAGCAATAAAGTTTCCCCTCGCTGGCAAACGATCACAACCTGAAATTTGCCCCAAAAAGTCATCCTTTGCCTTGAATAATTGTGCGTTTTTCATCTCGGGAAGGAGCACCCGTTTACGCTCCCGCTCTATCTGTCTATACGCCTATGTGATAGCAGTTATAGTAAAAGAATGTACTTTTTCATCGCATTTCTCCAAAGTTTCTGAACGATTATTACCCATTATTTCGATCGTAATTCATTACATCATTATTTGAAAAAAAAACCAGAAAGCCCAAAGGCTTAGTGATTCCTTGCCAAAAGGGGGATGCTTTGTTACACAGGGATTCATTTTATAATGCATTCACAATTTAATCCCTGCTGACCTCACATGACGTTTGAACTCCACCAAAACTTAACGAAAAAAGTTGCAAAAAAGGTCTTAGAAGAGATTTGTCCATGCTTCCTTCCTTGTAATGTCATGTTTACAAAGATCAGTTTTTGACCTCTGGGGACCTCAAATGCCTGGTGACCTCCACCAAAAACAAAAGCTGTCTTCCTCTCAACATGACAAATCTATTTACTAAGAATGAATTGCTCCTGGTCTTTCCAATCTTCATATATCATGTAAAAAAGGTTTTAAGTTTTCGACCTCTGGTGACCTCAAATGATATTTGTCCGCCACCTAAAACAATAGAGCTCTTCCTCTCAACATGACAAATCTATACTTAATATGAAAACTGTCAGTCACTACTACCCTGAGATTTCATGTTTACAAGCCATTTATGAGATTTTCTCAGTTTAACCGCCAGTGACCTCAGAAGACCTCTGACCTACACCAGAAACAATAGGGTTCTTTCTCTCAACATGACAAATCTATATACCAAATATGAAATGGTGGTCACTGCTAACTTGAGATATCGTGTTTACAAACCATTTTCGAGGTTTTCGCATTTTAACCTCTGGTGACCTCAAATGACCTGTGACCTTCACCAAAAACAATAGGGTTCTTCCTCTCAACATGACGAAATCTATATACCAAATATGAAAAGTGTCGGTCGTTGCCATTTCGAGATATCGTGTTTACAAGCCATTTATGAGGTTTTCACAGTTTTACCTCCAGTGACCTCAAATGACCTTTGACCTCCATCAAAAACAATAGGGTTCTATCTCTCAACATGACAAATCTATAATCCAAATATGAAAAGTGTCGATCATTGCCATCTTGAGATATCGTGTTTACAAGCCATTTACGAGGTTTTCCGCAGTTTAACCTCCGGTGACCTCAAATGACCTTTGACCTTCACCAAAAACAATAGGGTTCTTTCTCTCAACATGACGAATCTATATACCAAATATGAAGTGTCGGTCATTGTTATCTCGAGATATCGTGTTTACAAGGTTTTCCGTTTTTGACCTCTGGTGACCTCAAATGACCTTTGACCTCCACCAAAAACAATAGGGTTGTTCCTCTCAACATGACAAATCTATTTATCAAATATGAAATGGTGGTCACTGCTAACTTGAGATATCGTGTTTACACACCATTTACGAGGTTTTCTCAGTTTAACCTCTGGTAACCTCAAATGACCCGTGACCTTCACCAAAAACAATAGGGTTCTTTCTCTCAACATGACAAATCTATATACCAAATATGAAAAGTGTCAGTCATTGCTATCTTGAGATATCGTGTTTACAAGCTAGGCGTCACATTCTCACACACATACACACACATACATACACACACGACATCAATATCGCATAGATTCCTTGCCTGCCTTCGGCAAGGAATCAAAAAGAATAAAATCATTTGTCAAGAAACCACCTTAAATTTTTCCCCTATGTACGAAATGTGGGGTAATTTAAGAACATTGCACGAAGGAAGTTGTTCATGACTGGCCACGAATGTTTCATGCATAAACCCTGTCCTATGAGTTTTTATTTCTTTAATATTTGAGAACTATTCTATGCAAATGGTGTACGGGTTGAACAAAAGCAAACATTTGCAGATGAATTAAATTTTGTAAGTTCGCCTGTCATATCTTTTGTTTTGTATATAAATAATGATATAAAAATGGTAGTACTTGCTGTGGTGAAGGTAAATCGCCAAAGGATATAGACATTTTCCTGACCATAATCCTTTGGAAAATTTTGATCCTTTATTTTTTATATATACCACAATGCTCTTTTCAATGAGTCCTATTTTAGCCGTGAAGAACACGCTGCTATCATTTTATATGACAGTAAGAGCAGCAATCAATTCACAGAGGGAAAAATAAGACTTTTTCCCTTCAATCAAATCTAATTAAATTTAAAGAAGGATTCTAAACTGTATTTTGTCATCGTTTTCCCTTTTTTGTCTATAAGAGTAAACTTAAGACGATTACAATTAGGCTGTTCACGGTTACGTCACTGCTTGGCATTGGTTGGCATAGAGTATGCGCAAGAACACATGCGTGTATTTTCGGTGTTGCGCGTGTAAACGCTTGTGCGATTGCACTGGAATCTACATTGCATTGTGACCACAGTGCAAGTGCGCCTTACAAACTCTTTTACCGGCACGCAGTGACGTCTTTGTTTGTAAACAGTGAATTGGTCTATTAAAAGTGTTTGCTGCAACACCAGAAACGTACCGATGTATACTAGCTTAGGAGCTGTATCTCTAAATACAATTTGATTGGCATAAATTCAAAGATAGCATCCCTCTGATTGGTCATTGATATGGCTTTCTAAGTTGAGTATAATGTACCCGCATTTCCAGGCTGCAGACAGCACATACAAAGTAGTAGGTAGACACTGGCTACGTTCTTGGGAAATTTAAACACAGGTTACTGTAACCTTTTCTTAGACAGGTGCTTTTCGTTAAATTGCAGGAGGGTGGGTGAGGGGGGCTAGGAGTAAAATTAGTTGGAAAGACCGTCAACGTTCGGGACGATATTTGTTAAGCTACGTCTACACGATCATACATTTGGTCAAAAACTTGATAAACATCATCATACATTTGTATGATGATACTTGCTAATGGACAAACGTATGATCATGTGGACTGCTTTCCCAACAAATTTAAACAACGTCCAGCATGTATGAAGGTGTCCAAACCTTTAACTGCATGTTCCATCTTCGCAGTGATCAAACATTTTATGACGATGTTCATGGACAAATGTATGATAGTGTAGACGGGGTCTTGCGCAGTATGCTTAGGTCTGAACCAGACAGATTTATCAGTATTTCATAAAGACAACATTTACAAGCCCATATATAAAGTTCGAGAGCACAGAATTCGCCAATCTGCCTATGGCAAGGCAGCTATCAGGATGGAGAGTTCGACGTACGTGGCGTTCAACCAGCAGACCAGGGAGTTGTCAGAGCTCCTGGTTCAACCCGCTAGGCGCTAATTGCTGGTAGGCACGAT
>WURT03160869.1:0-10725 GCA_009936505.3 Holothuria glaberrima | reverse complement strand
TGTGTGTATAGTTTGGTTTGTATTTTTCAATGGTCACTAGCTTTGCTGACAGGTTTCTGTTTTTCTAGTGTCCTTCACATGTCATTAATACTGTTTATGTAAGACGTTTTTAATGTATCTCGTTCATATGAGAAATAAATTTAAATTTGAATTTGAATTTTATTTGATACCTGATTGGTGCGTACTTTCATATGCTTGACTGTAAGAATAAAGCTGAACGTAAGACCTATGCTACACTAAAACGGTAGGAACGGAAGACACTGGCCCGCGGGTACGTCACCCACTTTTCCACAACACTAACGAAACCCCTCCCCGTTTTTGCAAGCATCTGGTGCCCTATCAGAACTAGCCATATTAACTGATTGAAAAAGCATGTGTTCTTTCAAAAGTGGTCTCAGGCTATCATTTTGGAATTTCTGTCACATTCACACTATTTCAATACGATACTTCCGTCTACATCCCATCCGTAGAATTACAATGTCAATTTCTACATACGGTAAGTGAATAGCTGCTGTAACGGCCTCGTAGAGAATGAATAACCTTGACTTATATGAAATTTTGAGGAAATCATTTGTATTTGAAGTATTCACGGATGTTTATTGAACCTTTCTTGCGGCTAAGAAATCCAGCACAGTTATATGGACGAATGTCACTGATATAAGTACTAGTTTCCGTCTGCATGCACTGCCTGTCGCTCCATGGTCTGTCTACAATGTAAACAGTCTGCTTCGGTCGACTGCCGATTACGCTGTGACCCTTTTGTTTGGTTACAAAACCTGTTTATAAATGTATGCAATGAACGTACCGGAAGACATGAACTTTCTTCTCACAAAAGAACCAGTTGACATAAAACAAGGTCAGTTACCCAAAACTTTTGTCAATATATGGCCGTAAGAGCCTGGTAGGACATTTCTTAAAGGGACGGAAACAAGCCTGAATTTGGCCCCCTAAAATTTTTTCGCCCTTAGAAGTTCAAAATTACCATTGCCTTAATGAATTCTAGTAGAACTTTCCCCCAGGAACCTTTCCTCTGGAAGCTGTTTTGTCCCCCCCCCCCCCAATTCAGTACCTTGTCTGGCTACGGGCCTGGACGGAAAGGTCTACCATGCATGGAATTTTCCCTAACTGGAAAACAAATGAAACTTGCTCGAAAATTAAGTGCCCGAGCCCTGAAAACGACATTTCATTCACCCAGGGAGGTACAGTAAGCTATACCCCTCCGGATAGCTACCCCGCCTCACACGCCTATGTGCGTCAAGTAGCTGCGCTACTGCTTGACAGACATTTATTTTTACCAAAGTTTGTTGTTCTGAATGTTCATGTGTTTAATAAGTAAGCGCAGCTTCAGTTCTTTTAAGTTAGGGCCGCAACGTCCATTTCCTTATTTGTTAGTGAAGGTCGACCTGCAAAGTACAAAGACTTAAATTTAACTCCCGTGATTCCGTTTAAAAGGCAAGATAGAAGCCTTTTGAGCTCTTGACATCGTACGAAATGTTTTCTTGGAAGCTGTATCATTCAAGATTACAATAGCGGAGAACGTTCTGTTTTATAACTGAACACGGAAGGCAACTTATCTTTCCAGTTTGTGACGGCGCCAGGCCATATTTAAACTTATTTTTTAAGTTCGCTTGTACGTTATATCTTGAAATTTCTGTAGTAGAAATAGCATTTCATCAGTATGAGTCCGCAGCTGGAGGGTTGGCTACGTAGCTGCAGGAGTACCTCCCTGGGCCCATCATGAGGTAACGAACATTGCGAAAACATGGTCTGCTGGTCATGTAATCGAAATGAGCTATGCCGGCGGGCCCGATCAATGGAAGTACTACCTCAACGACAATATTATTTTTCTATAGTTGTTGCCATAGTACTTGACACACAGTCTGTCTGCGGGATCGCGTGGGTGTTTTTACTGATTGTCTTGTGGCTTCTTCCCTCAGAAGGACATGTACCTTGTGGGATGTATGGATATGGAAGTGCCACCTCGGAGGTGGTATAGTATGTTTTGAACTATATATATTAGTGCAATAGCATTGCGGTTTACATTTGAGCCAATGTAGCCCAGAATTTGCCCAACTGGTGTGCAAGCTCCCCGACTGTTGGGCCAGCAACCCGTAGCCCCGAAATTAACCACTGGTTCCCAAAAGGACGGCGAAGTCAAAATTTTGCACTCCGAAAAGTTTGGGATTCAATTTTAAACATGAAAAATGAGAATTTTTATTGAAGAAAATTTAAAAATTTCGGTTTTTTAAAGAAATGTGGGAACTTTTTATTTCTCATTGAAAACAGTTTCAGAAATTGGGTATTTTTTGGAGAAAGTTTGGAAAAATGGGGGTTTATTAAAAATCTGCTCTTCTTGAAAGCCAAACATACGGTAATCTTTCGGGCGACAGGTAGCTGTTGGGGATTTACATTCTCTATCACATCCAATAAGGCTTTCCGACGAACTGGGAAATTTCTTCGTACGGGGTGGACAGCCCCCGACGAAGAAGGGCCATCTCTGCCCCGCTTAGTGCCAACATTGGACAGTTGAATCGAGCAGTAATATACATATTGCTGGGGAAGGGTGGACTCGGTGATAACAATAAATGACTGAATGATCTACTGGTGTGCCGGTGCTAGAAATCCTCATTTACTAGGGAGGTCAATGGCAGCTCCCAGCTTATACCAGGGAGTTGCTTCCTGCTCATACTGAACGATCCTTGGGTAGTGTTTTATCCCACAACCTGTCCCCGTCCGATATCGTTGTAAAAATTTCAGCTAAACGTAAATGTTTAAGGGCAGAATGCAGTCACCCCAATAAAGAATTGTATAGTAGACTATCCTATTTCCTGAATGACCCTTGAGAATCATGTGAAAGTATTTTTCTCACTCAGTTGTAAAATTTACGAGGAGCAACTGCTTGGTTAACCTTGAATATGTAATATTTATGTCCTAAAATATCATGAAAGATACTTGGAAGAGAAATTAGAAGAAATTTGTGACATTTAGCTATTGTTTCAAAATAAGTTAAGGGCGACTTCTTATCCCGAGTGACAACGCTCTCGTAAAATTATGAATAGACGCTTTTATAGAAGCTTCCGGTAAACACTTCTGTCGACACTTACTCGGGTTAGTCAGGTAAGCTAGTTTGTCATCAATCACTATATAGGTATGTAGTCGTTTGGGGTCAATTTGGGGTTTCTGGATCGGTTTTGAGGATTTAGCGATAGGCCTAAATACCTTTATCAAATGAATCATTTCAAAGCGGCAGTCGAAACGTAAAAAATTAAAGTGCAAAAGAGAAGGGTTGCTTTTGTGACATTTGTGGCGCGGTGCAATAATTCTCGCTTTAACAACCTAATTGTGTCTGATTGTTTGACAAAACCTTCTATGTGAATTTATAAAACTTATACGTGCCAGGTGAGAGGGTTAATCCGCTGTTTTCGCTGTTGTGAAAGTAGAAACAGGGAGGTGATATACTATGATATAATGATATAATATCACCTCCCTGGCAGAAACACAGTAATGCGCTGGCTTAGGACCCGGTGCTCGAAGCAATCGAATTCAGGAATTATCCTGGACAAACGCAACTTGCCGTTGGGTATGGTATGAAAGCAGGGACAGATCCAGGATTTTACGAAAAAAGAAGGGCGGCTAATTCCGTCAGGGTACAGTTGTGAAGATATACCAAGCGTCAAATGTACGAAACCTTGATGGAACGGGGAGGGGATGTTCTGGGAAAATTTTAAATTAGACACTGTTAAGTGGTGATTCCTGACATCTGACAGTCAAAATTAGTATCCATAAACTGTATTGCAGCTTTGGAACCGTCTCCAAAAAGAATGTGATTCCGAAAGGGGCGGGGTGAAGCCGGGAAATCAGCCCTCTGGGTCCGCGCTTGTGTTGAAGCACATAGTAGGCTTAAAGGTCATAGGCAGTCGCCCCAAATTTAGTTTTGAAACAATAGCTAAATGTCACAAATTTCTTCTTATTTCTCTTCCAACGGTATCTTTCATGACATTTTAGGACATAAATATTGCATATTCAAGGTTAACTAAGCAGTTGCCCCTCGTACATTTAAAACTTGAGTGAGAAAAATACTGTCACATGATTCTCGAGTCATTCAGGAAATAGGATATACAGTTATTTATTGGGGGTGACTGCATTCTCCCTTTAAGAGCTGAGAATCAGTTTATATCGCAAAGCATGCATTTTAGGCGTATATGAGCTGAACTCAAAAAAATCCTGAACATTTTTTTTGTCCCTTGTTTGGAAGCATGTTAGATTGCTAAGCGCACATGTCATATTTGTAAAAAAATAAAAATAAAAAGCATTTTACTGCTAAACATGCCAAACTTTTTAAGGGTTCAAACGTGTTTTCGAAATGAGAACGGAAGTATTTGATTGTTAAACACATTTTTACACTCTCATCCTGTTTATATTACCTCCTTTCCCTTAAAAGATATAACTTGGGAGGTGTGACCCTTTCTTTTACGAATTACATTTTCATTTGCCTCAAAAATGTTACTTTTACTCACCAATCCCTTCCACCCGCCCTGCTCGTATTTATGACATTTTGACATTTTGCAAGCAGGAGCCAACCTTACAAGTGATTACTCAGTCCCATAAATTACCTTCTCATATAATCCTATCCTAACTACAGGCTTATATATTTTAATACATAAAGATACATGACAAATTTTTACACATGCTGACACAACTATGTGTGCCTATGTTTGATAAACAAAGCCTACCTAGCTTACGTGTTTATGATAATTTATCCCACATTCGGTATTTAATGTACGGTACCAGCTCGAAGTTGTAAACTGTGAACTCTGCAGTATGTAGAACGAATCATGTAAATAAATTTTAGTCTGAATGCGTTTATCAGATATATACATAAATGCGTAATTTGTGTAAGTTATTATGACTCTCAAATTTTTCAGGCACCTCGAGAATAAAGATGGCGGATAAACTCGAGAACTGAGAGTTCACCCTGCGGTCATTTAGTCTCTGTTTCTCAATAACTGTGGTTTCCAGTACTTGCCTCAAATTAATTTTCTCACCAACGTTCAAAGGGAATTTCTTCAGCGATAATAGATATCCGTTCTCTGATTGAAACTTGTGATTCATGTTTTTACGATAGGAATGAAAGTTCCCAAGATGATTACCGACTTAAAATAAGCGGTCAAAAAGCAAAACAAGATTTTAAATGCGAGACATTCTCTCCCATGATTATGACTTCTGTTATACGGGTAGTGCTGTAAATTGTGTAAACTTCACTCGTCGATAAATAACTTCAAAAAAAAAAAAAAATCAAGCTCTGAATGCATGTTTAGATCAATGCGCTGCTAAATCTGTGTCGTACTCAATCCGATTTTTGGTTTGGGCTTATTGTCATTTTTTTTGTACTCTTTGAATTCTGTAAAGGGAGTGAGAAAAACTTACGGAATTTTATGACCTGTTTCGAAACTTAATAAGTCATCGAAGTAAGATAAGCGGATCAAACGTTTGACGTGTTTTGAGGGATTTTCAGAGAGGTCAGAGTGACTTGGATGACCTGTATCACGTGTTCCTCACGAAGTGACGAAGCGCTTACAACAAGTTGACGGCGTCGAAACCATTTTAATGGCCACTTACCAGCTCTCATCAGTTTTATTGAGGGCTACTTGTCATATAGAATACTTCACTTGAAAGAAGGTCACATGATACAGAAATTTTGTACCAGTCCCGCACATAATTTTTTTTAAACCCACCTGCAAAAACGGTAGCCTCTTTCTAAAAATAAAAATTAATGACTTGTTAAGTCTTGTACCTCAGTGAAAAGTAAAAATGGTTGGCGAATTTGGGAAGAAATTCTTCCTTGGTTAGGTAATTTACCGGCACACATCTGTTAGGACTATATACCACAGCATTTGAACAGGAGCGGGTTGCTCACTTGTTGAGCAACTCGAAATTTTTTGAATAGATACACTTCCGCGTGCAGGCATTACACACTATGTACGCTTTTACAACACTACACTTCATCACATTGCACGGCCAAGCCCGTAGCTAGAAATGATACTGAAGGGGTGCGAAAGGGCATTCGGGGGCGAAAAATGCCCAGTGGGGGCTAAGCCCCCTTGGCTACGGGCCTGTACATGGCACGGCACTACACTAAACTATATTGACGGCATAATCAGCTTTCTCTCGGTGTCGTATGTACGGTATGTGGTACGATACTACAGGTATTGGTCTATTGGCACGATACCGCGAAAAGCGATTTGGACGGCCCATGACGTGTCCTCTTTATCGGATCCGTGTGGCCCACTGTTTCGTGTTCATTTTTTATTTTGTACAGCATACCACAACCAACTACCTTGAGAAGTACTTTCCAAATCGTGTGCTCTCACAGTTGCATAAAAAGTGATTCCTCTCATTTCGTTTAAAAGGCATTCCCCAGCTTATTTTCAGAGAGTAAAATACATGTAGGCCTATACTGTTTATGGGCTACGCCATATTCTTATCGATGATACAGTGTCAAGCCGCGGTCTGTTGTCAAATTGATTGGATACAGCAGACGTATAGATGTAGCCTAGGCCCAAAATGCACTTTTGTTCAATTTTATTACCGTCCAAGGCATAGTACAGCATTTTTCCCCAGGAAATTACTGCAATTGTTGCAAATCAATAGTTCACACGTCAAAATAAGTTGTCATATTTACTTATAGGTGTCGACACACGCTCCAATCATAACCAACTTAAGTGTTATTTCGAGGCCTTGATTTCCCCGTGGGTGTCGTATATATAGGTATATACCATATGTCACTAATATACGGCAAGGTGAGAAAAGAGTACTTAACCCACCTGCAAGTCGTATACACGAGTACAATGCAACCTATACACCTGCTCGATATCTTTCTTTCCGTCCTTGGTACACCGCGCAGCGGGCATTAGTTTACGCAGTCACCAAGCAAATGGAGCGGCGATGGATACTATAGAATAGCCGTAAAGGGTAGCTCTGCAGGCTACTTTTTCGGAGCTTTTCCAAGTTATAATTGGGAACCGTGGAAATAGTGAGAAAATGTTCTTCCGTGGCATCGTTTAAAGAATACATAACTATATACTGCGACAGCTGCGACGCTGAGCAGTAAATATTATCGTCAAATATTTTGAGAAACGTTCTAAATGAAATTTCCCATACACGTCGTTGTGTGCGGCCGAACAAAAAAAAATTAAAATAAAATAAACCCCATGTTTTCCGTTAATCCAGGCCGCTGACCTCTTACTGAATTGAGTGAATTGTGATATGTTCTTCGTACTAATATGTAGCATGTGAAAGAAAAGTGTTTAAAATTACAATGCACATTTTTAAAGGACCATTTGGAATGGGGAAACAGTTTTCACCCTCTGGGCGGGGGTGAATTTAATAAAAAAAAAGCAGATAAAGAAGCATTCGCTAAGATTACTACTTACTGTAGAACTCCCCTAAAAACCAATCTCGTCCCTCTGACCCCACCCCTTGCTCCATCACTGCCTGTGTTACAGTATTCAGCCAACCAAAAGCCAGACCTTGTCAACAAAATAAAAGTTATTTGTGATAATACTGTTTGCTGTGCTTTTTATTTTAATTTCTAGCTTTATCATGCACATCTACTTAAATTGTAGAATTTTCTTCTCATTAACCGGCATCTTCATATCCCACGAAACGGACTATATTTGCTCAGCCCTTCTGCAAGACTTCTCAAGCCAGACTGAAGAAGAATTAAACAGCCTGTTGTGTAGGCAAGCACCCTAAAGGTGACTGCACTGTCCTAAATACAATAAATAAGAGGAACTGACGGCCTACAAAGTTTACAAAACCTTGTCCGTCGGATCTCCTTTGTTGCAGAGAGTTTTCATATTTACCTCCAACGTATACTCTGCTATCCAAGTATAAACGAAAAAGGAGTAACAACACTTCTTTAAGATCGAGGATAATGATTATCCATAAAAGGTCGAATAGATTTATGTTTACCTTGATCTACGCGCACCTTTTGATTCAGAAGTGATCGAATTGCGTGTGAATAATAAACTTCCGTTTAAAAACTACTGTGAACTTGACATCTTGACAGTGTAACAGTAACTATGGAGTACTCCCATGAGAAAATTTCAGCTCAAATGTTGTTAATGTTATTTCAAGACGGGAAGAGTGATATTATTAGAGCAGGGAGTGGCAGCTCCCTGGTTCGAGTGACTGCCCCTTGTTCTTCCCCATGGCTTAAAACATCATTACTCAATGGCTTTACTTTTACTGGTAACCATAAATCCGTTCATTTTGTTGCCCAGGATTTTTGCATATCCACGCTCTGGGATTTACATTTAATTTAGGCCTAGCAAGGGTAGCCGAGCTACCGATTTACATAGTGCGGTCATCTATGCATAGTATGTGACACTTTAACGGTTCGCCCATGATTGTATCAATTACGAATATTCTACAAAACATTTCTCCGAAACTAGTGTCTACGCACATACCAGGGAATAGCAACTCCCTGCACATACATAAACTGCATGCAAACTTGCCATGGCCGTTACTAAGGTACATTCTTAAAATTTAATCGTTACTCTACACCTATCTTTTAAATTAATTACGGATATTTCTATGTGCTACGGTATCGAGTTCTACACTTCCATCCAGCGTGCTATACTGCAGTACTTGTCCTACACAATCTATATTGATCAATTCAAAAACTCTTACATTAGGCGCGCCTCGTTTTGTGGGCAACTCCCTTCTGTATGAGTCATTCTGTATATATGGTTTCACGTAGCCTACATTTTGTATATTGTCAATCTGTTTGCCGAATGAGTGATACGAATATTACTTATCTAATGCACATATAGGTATTTGCTAGAGCAACAGTTCTGGTTGTTAGAGGTTATGGAAATTAAACCCGCTGGGTGGTCGCCCGTTGTCATTTATAAACTAAAAATGTCTACTTAGAACAATTCAAAGTGCCCGGAATGGACGGCGTTGCATTTTGTTGGATATGTCACAAAAGACGGGAAGGTGTGTACGTACGGTATAAGCTACCGTATGCAACTATTTTCAGTGCAATATTTATAGAAATCATACGCATCTTGCGATGTAGCCATAGCGAAGAAACTACAGGTATTCTAATTGTCTGACACAAAAGAAATATAAGAGAGAAAAATTACTTACGTAAGCGAAAAAATGAAGAAAGATTTTATCACAGTTATTACAGCCATGGAAAAAATGATTAAACCAGGTTCGAGCTTATTCTACCCTCGTAGGTTATACCAGCACATCTTATAAGCTTTGGGATCTCAGATGTACAAAAGAAGATAAAAAAACAGTGATCAAACAATTAAAATCATTGACTTCTTGTGGTTCCTGACCCTATATCTTGATTAATAGTAACCGTCAGGTAGTAATCTGCTTTGGAAGAATAATTTCTGGATATATAGGCTTAAGTTTAGGCTGCCCATGATGGTAAACGTTATAAATGTTATGATGAGAAAAATGGACATTCGAACATACTGTAGGGTGAATCTAACTAAGCTTGAGTGCAAAAACAAAAACTAAAAATCACACAAATAAAATAGGACTAACTAAAGTGTAACTTAAGTCCAGGATTACAAGAATATATATCTTAGAAGTTGGAAAACGAATCTCATTCATTCAGTTCCCGTTTTCACAGCTTACTCCGCTGAAATATAAAATGATAAGATTATTCACTTAATTTGAAATAGTCGATTGCGCAAAAAATGTAATGTTCTACGTGAGTAACTCACATTACCTGCCTTGGTTTCCATTTGAAATTAAAATTTTATATGACCAACAAAAAATTAGCCTTACTGTTAAGGCCTTAGTAGCCTATAGCACATGTTGTATGGAGAGAGCTTGTCCAATTTTATTTTGTATTATCTTTTTTTTTTTAAAAAATAGTGTCTATTTTTTCTTCATTTCAAGATGAATGCAATAATCATTACCCAGTGTTCGTTATTCTACTATAAATTTGACAAAGGCAGTAACTTTATACAGTCTGGTAGGAATTTCAAGGGTGGGGCAGGATGATCCAGGATTTTTCAACTCTTCCAAGTTTCGTATTTGTAGGATAATTTCTGATAAAAAGACATTCAAACAAAAATGTCAAGATTAATTAAAAAATCAAACTGGACATTAAATTAATGGGATACTAGCCCCACCACAAGCTCCTCCCCTACTGAAATTTACTGTGAAGGTTTAGTTCTTCAATAAAGAAAATACAGAGGACAAGAAAAGATATAAACATTTCAATCTGGAGGAGTATGCAGCCATCTAACTGTAAAAATTAATTCAAGTGTATAAAATACCATAAAATTGTGATGTTGCTAACGATAACTATGGTGAGGAAGATGAATTACGGGGAAAGAGATAACAAGTGTACCGTGGCCCTCATCAACCGGCCCTTAGCCGGAAATGAACTTTGATCAATCGCACAATAATGTCAAGTTCGTACTGTGTACCCATGGACTTCTTATTTAAGTCCGTGTGTGTAACGTACAGAGATATGCACCAGCTGGAAGCCTGTTTGTACTGTCATCTGCAGCGCAACCACTGATCAATGAGCGCAACGTGCCTGCGTGCCTATCCCCTAGCTCTGTTCTCAATGATTTCTGTTGGAAAGAACGACATAACCAATGACCGGGTAATATGACCAACAGATGACACATTCTGGAGACTCATTTTGAGGAGTGTTGCATCTTCTAGCTAGGCCCTATTTGTACA
>WURT03160858.1:0-10725 GCA_009936505.3 Holothuria glaberrima | reverse complement strand
AATCTTTAGGAAGGGATATCTTGAGTTAGGAACGGAGTTTTGGCATGGGGTTTGGACTACATGTGATGAAAATTTTTCATTTTTCATTTAAGACCCCTTTCAGTTGCCACCAGACAATGCCTTTAAAAACAACTAAATAGCAATTTTGCAGTTTCTCACTACAAGACTATGAATTATGTAAAGCCGGAAAATTGGTGAGCTGCTTCACTGCCTCGTGCCATATTAAAGGGGCTCATTGAGTTGATATTGAATATTTTGTGACAAATTTGAAATAAATCATTGCATGACAATGTTTCTGATTAATCTCATTACTCATGTATCACTTGCTAAAGTAACTGAAAATGTGTGAGAAACTCTAGTTTTTGTGGACAGGGATTGCATATGGTTAGTACGTAATGATAAAAAGTCTGGTAACAAATTTGTAATAAATGGTTTTAATCATTAATTACCCTATTATTACCATTTCAGTTGTGTGTCAGATGTGCAGAATCTCTTAGTTTAACCATTTACTCTCAAGATGTGTGAGAATCTTAGCAGGTGTGAAAAAATCATGACTTTTGTGCACCAACTCAATAAGCCCCTTTAATATTAGATGAAAAACTTAAAATTGGGCACACTGTGCCCTGCAAGTTACAGTATCTGAAACAGGCAAAATTCAGTTGGAAAGTAAAATCAGTTGCGACCAATCTATCCGTTCACGTGCCAGCATCCTTACTTGTTTTGTTTTTCCCTTGGGATAAATGTCATAGCTTACAAACTATGTACAGCGATTTCTGGGAAACCAAACAAGATGACAACTGATGCAGTCATATTTTCTCGTTCGCTAATTTGTAGTGGTTCACATGAAGAAGAATTAATAAAGCAAGTTTGATTTTCGAACTGTCAAAATGGTAATCAAATTGTCATTTCTCGGGGATTTCTTTCCTACCAAGTTCTAGGTGAACACCTGACACACGTTCCATACGTACTTAACATTTATTGCTCATATAAACTATTATTTTGATTAGTTTTAGTAAATAAAGGATCATGTGACTAATTAACGTTGTTTTGACAATTTACATTAAGATCGTACAATCAACCTGCACTGCGAGCGTACAAAGTTGCTTACCCACAGATGCCTTTGCTTTCAATATTTCTTTAAGTTATGTACGATGCAAAATTTTATTTCAAGTGCCTAAGATAATCTCTGAAAAGTCATCAGCTTGCTTATTAAAAAAATCCCGGACTCATTGAGAACACTTTGAATAATGCAAACTACTGTCTTCCAAAACAAACAATACCTAATTAGGCAAATACTGACGCAGGTTTCGGTTAGATTAAGGTAATTTGGCTTTGGTTTGCTACTATGTCTATCATTGTACGTTGGAATGGTGGTTAAAGTTGGTGATAGGACTGGCTTTTAAATTTTCAAACGTAATTTAAAAATTTTTAAAAGACAGGCTCTCATCACGGAGGCCTGGATTAAGCTTTTTGATGTGTTGTTAAGCTTTAAATAACTCTATAAAAGGGACTTCATTAAAATTGATGTCGACAATAAAAAATTCTGCAAGATTTCTCCATCTAAGCTAAAATGATGACGGGGCTAAATCAAAACCTTATACTTTAGGGAAGAGGTTCATTCTTTAAACTGTAAATTAAGGAATGTCATCTGAATTGTGGTCAAAAGGAAACTGAAAAGACGCAAAATTCCTTATGGCACTTTTTGTACATACAGGCTTGGGGAAGAGACCAACAACACCCTTACCCGATACCACAGTGGACTGGTGATAAAATTAAAAGAAACTTTAGCGATACGCCAAGGGAATTATTTTGCCGACAGACAATCACGTATCAAAGATATTTCCCTTGCAACTGCTGATTGTGTTCCAATATTAAAGAGATTTTCGAAATGGGCCACGCGGCTAACAATGGCGTTAATTTTCTGTGAAGGACAGGACTTTTCAACATTTGTGTGGGTGGATAGGTCATAGTTATTTTATGCAAGCAAGCGACTGTTACTTCTTATAGTCTCTAATGATGAAAAAAAAGTATTTTGTTGTGTATATATTCTAAGTCATGCAAACAAATGTGTTCTGGTTCTCGCCACCCGAGGGGAATTGACTTCACTAAAAATCAACAGCTCTTCTTGCCCCGTTTATAACGAAAAAAACCTTGGGCCACATTTTTCAGGGGCGGGTCCAGGATTTCTGAAAAGGGGGGCCGAAGTTGTTCGACCTGTGAATGATGGCACTATACCATCTAAGCATAGCACCACCATCGGTTGGCGCGTTGCGTACAAAAAACTTTTTGACAAAATAGACCTCCCAGATCGCTGGAAATAGCACTTCACATGTCTTATTATTGCATTTTCTGCTTCATGCAATTTCATGTCTCAACTCTCAACTCATTAATTTTTCCACAAGTTATTAGAAGACAGTTATCATACGTACAGCGCCTCACTACAATGCATCCTGTTTAAGACGTCTAATCAGATCTTTAGAGGTCATGTACTAACTTCAGGTCCGTAGCCAGCTTTTACCTGGGGGGGGGGGGAGGTTCGTCAAGCGCGGCAGGACTATCTAGGCGGAATGCCACCATCGGTTGGCGCGGAGCGTACCAGAAAATTTTTGGTTTTAACCCCCCCCCCGACGGCCGGAAACGGCACTTCCCGAGTGATTTAAGCTGCATGTACGCAGCCTTGAAATATGGATCTCATGTCTGCAACTTCTCACTAAATGCAATAAAACTCAATCTATGAAAAATGTTAATATATGTTTCTAAGCGAAGCGCCACCATCGGTTGGCGAGGAGCGTACCAGAAAATTTTCGGCTTTACAACCCCCCAAAGGCCGGGAACGGTACTTCCCAAGTGATTTAAGCTGCGTGTACCCAGCCTTGAAATATGGATCTCATGCCTGCAATTTCCCACTTAATGCAATAAAACTCAATCTATGAAAAATGTTAATGTATGTTTCTAAGCGAAGCGCCACCATCGGTTGGCGCGGAGCGTACCAGAAAATTTTCGGCTTTACAAACCCCCGAAGGCCGGAAAGGCGGCACTTCCAGAGTGTTCTAAGCAAGAATATGTTCAGGAGGGGGTACCGTAACTGTGCCTGCATGCAAATGTATGGATTGCGAGGATGATATACCGTTGTATGGCATGCAGACTTGGAACGGTAAGTTATAATCAAAGAAAATACTAACAATCCCATTTAAAGGTATACTTGCGGAGCCTGAGAAGAGTGATTTCCGGCAAACTAGGGGTTATTTTTATGCCAACATTTTCTGGCAGGCTCCACGCCACCATTTGGCGCCACGCGGAGATAGTCTTCCCAAAATTCTCAGCCCCCTAGTCCAAAATTTTGAGTGCCCCGTTGCACGTGACGTCAGATAGTCCACCACCTAAATTTACTTTTATATGCTCATACAGACATTTAAATTAAAAAAGGCTTGCAGGAAAGTCGCAGCTGAAGGGTGCATAATCCTTACTAAACGCCCAATGCCATGAAGCAATATTCCTTTTATATTGCCCATTCACTCCCAGTATGAGAATAACGCATTCGTGTCGTTGCGTATACGAAAGCCGTCAGAGAAATTTGTAGTTGCCGACTTGTATGCATCCACTTGTAGGTAAAAGATTAGTGTGCTGGGTGGGGATGGTGGTCAGGGAGTAATACGGTAGTCTTTTTGAGCTTCTTTTTCGCCTAATGATTTTTGAGAAGCTTTTTGTCTCATTTTGAGCGGAACTCTGACTGGTGCGGGGAGGTGCGTCCGCATCCCCCGCATCCCCAGCCTACGCCCCTGAATCTCACACTACCAGCTAATGAGCCTAGTACACACAGGTCGCAATAATTATGCCATTTAGAAGTTTAGCAACATATCGTGGCGTCCCAACACTGCACGATGTTGAAGAGCAACCAAGTTTACTCATATTGTTCAATTACATACGGAGGTATTTTCTCAAACATATGAAATGAATAGGCACAAACTTCACTTCCTTAATAATAGCAATTTATATAGCGCAAAATGCTGGAGCCTCTAAGCGTTGATAGGAAAAGACATGTGCACAGCATTAGGAATGAACAATAAAGTGAGTATCCATTATAAGCAATAGTATAAGCGAGAGTTTTTAGGTGAGATTTGAAAATGCTAATACTTTCAGCTTGGCGGCTATTGAGAGAAATACTGTTCCATAATGTGGCGGAGGCATGGCAGAAGGATCTATGACCAAAATGAATTGAATTAATATTGTTCGGAATAGTGAGGAGAGAGAAGTCTGATGATCCTAATTAATGTTCTAGCTGGAGTATACAGATGAGTAAGTTCCGATAAACAGAGGGGCGATAATCCAAGAATAGCTTTGTAGGTGAGGAGGAGAGAAGTTTCGAATAAGACTTCCGTATTCCATACAAGAACATCGTCCCATTAAAGGTATGCTCGGCTATTCAAAAGCTTTTCAAAAGAAACGGGCACTTTTTTACAAAGACTGAAAGATATTTAGCGGCTGGGGCTCATTGAGTTGATATTGAATATTTTGTGACAATTTTGAAGGAAATTATTGCACAGCAATGCTTCTTATTAGCCTCATAAGTCATTTATCACTTTCTATTGTTAATTAAAAAAAAATGTGGAAAACTGTAGTTTAGATCAGCCTAAGAGCTCATGGTTTGCGATGCTTGCTTTAGACCTGCAGCCACTCTGGAAAATACAACATGCATCTACAACTGAAGCCTTCATCACAACAGTTGTTCGCAACAAGAGCTGAAAGCCTGTCAATCAAGTTGGTATAAGCTTCACAAGTTGGTTGTATTTTGAACAGGGGTTGCAAATGATTAATACCTAATGGTACAAAGTGTCTGGTCACGAATTTGTAATAAATACTTTTAATCATTAAATACCCTATTATTGCCGTTTCAGTTGTGCGTAATCTGTTCAAAATGTCTTAGTTTGACCATTTATCATCAAGATGTGAATTAAACTTAACAGGTGTGACAAAATTATGAAATTCATAAACCAACTCAATAAGTGATACCCCAAAATTTACCAAGTTTATCGGGTAACACGACAGTGCAAACGACTTACCTTTGTGCCGAGTTTAATGTCCATTTCCGGAAGAGATCGCTGCTGTAACACACTGAGAAGATAGTCCTGGAAGATACCTATCCTTGTATAAAATCGGTCTTTCTCCCAGCATCCTTCAAGATTATCAAAGTCTACTCCTAATTTCCTCATGAAGGACACTGACCTTCCGTCCAACATAATCTGATGCGACCGCCCCATAAGTTGAGCCCGCGTCCTCTCCTCGTACATGACAATTTTAGACGCTACGTTTGACTGGGCTGCTATCAAAGCTGCTGTCAGTCCGACTGGTCCCGAACCAATAATGTGCACATCCAACTTTCCTCGCCATTTTCTGACGATGTCGTAGGAACTTTTGCATATTACAAAACAGCATACTACACAGATAGTAACCAGAAGTGTCTCGCCCGCAGCTGCCGTCTTCATGCCCAGCGCAGAGTCCGCCTTCATAGTCGATTCGTTGCCGTTGCTGATCGCCTCCGCAAGCGAGATGTAGACGTTCTCATTGATCGGTACTTCAGATGCTAATGATGAGGGAGACAATTTCATCTTAAAACTACGAGAATCCCCACGAGTTGTTCAGAACGAATTCTGGAAAGTAAACAGACAGGAAAAAGCTTTTCTCATTAGTTCTAATTGCTACTTGAAAGAGGCATAACGCACGGACATCACTTATTTACAAATACGTGCAGTATCCATGCTAATGTTGATAGCTATCGATATGTACAAATTTATGTTCTTTTCTGATAAACGATGAAATATTTATTACGTACAAACCTTTCCACTTTTGACGCCCAGCGGTATACTTTTTACAGAGGGAAAAAGGTGAGACAAATTCGAGTTCGGATACGAAAAAAACTGTCCGCCTATATACGAGAATCAATACGTAAAAGCATGTATGTTTGCACGACCACAGTGATGAGAAACTGTACAAAATAACATTTATGAATAGGTATTCAACCTTGTGGAGACAGACCTACCGGCAGATCGCTATCAAGTTGCTATTCAGTTGAAAAGAATATAATTGTCTATGAAAACGATCTTGAACGAAATCCAATATTCGAAGTCCACTTCTCGAATTCATGCGAAGACAGAAAGACTGGTCAATGTGACCATAATGACTAAGGTGTCCTAAGTATGTTTAAACAAAGATCAATCCTGTTCGAGTGATACTTAATCGATATAACACAACACACACACACTACACACGCAATACTGAGTGAGCACTCTTTATTATAAGTGGATTTTCACTAACCATACTTTGATGTTCGATTTTAGTCTCCAATTTTATGAGTCACACTTTGATGCATTTTCCTTTTTTCTCCATCCGCATTAAACTGAACTAAGTCCGATATTTCAAACCATTTCAGTAGATCATTTGTCTAGTCTTCTTGAGTTTGTTGTAAAATTTGACCTTTAATAAAATTGGCAAGCACTCAGACTATAATCCGGGCAACAAAACTATCGCACAGAATAAAAGAAACTGCCGTCAGCTTATCTCGTTGTAAACAACTTTAAAATATCACACATCCTCACCGTATCTATGAACAGCATACACCACTGCCTTTGAAAGAGACGGTGCAATGAGCTCTGTTCGTAGAAATCTCGCGCCAATTCTTCACACAGATATGACAAAAGTAACCAATCAGGACGAAGTTTATCACAGACACAGGTAGGTTAGTATTTTCTTTGCAAGGGAAACTGTACGCAAATCTTAAGCTGTTTGAGGACTTAAAGGGAAAATGCAGTCACTCCAATCACAGTTAGTATGCATCGTCACTTTAGTTCATGAATGGCCTATTCTGACAATGTGACAATATTTTTTTTGTCAGTGAATTGTGAAATTCAAGGAGAATTTCTCCTTGCTTTACGTATTATTTGTGATAGTTATCTTCAAAACGTCTTTCAGAGGTGCTTGTATTAAAGGCAATAAGAGGAGATTTGCAAGATTTTACTGATTTTTCAAAGCAAATTTTGGGGAGACTGCCTATTGCCTTTTAAGAAGTCGAAAGCAATATTACGACGTGATAAAGTAAACCGATGGAGATTTCTACTGTAAATCTCTCTCTCTCTTCCGTGTAAATTCCAAAAATGATTTTTATCCCAGTCTTTCTTTTGGGGATGGAAGCATGATTAATGTCCATGAACCCCAAAGCATAACGCATTAGATCAGACCCCAGCTGCGTTTTCATCGAAGCTGCAAATGTACTGTATCTCCCATGAAACAATGAATTCATAGAGACAGGTGGCCGTGAAGGATTACTAGGAATGTGAGGGAACTAATTAGACCTTGTAATAATATACCGATGTATACGAAAGACTGATATCACAGCTAATTGAAGTTAAGGTATCATGCTTCACTGGTATAATGAAATTTTGAGGAGTGTATCAAATTAATTAAAAGTATCCCGTTTTCCCTAGTGTACGCATTACATACGTATGAAATTCTTGCCATCTTAGGTGTTCTCAGAGGTTTAATAGTCTGTATGAACTGATATAAGACAAACTTTTCAAGATTAGATGTGTATTTAGAACATGTAACATAACTTCCAACCGCAGCTGAACTTATTAAACGTTTAATGACTAATAGAATTTACTCTGTGAACTTGTCGAAAATCCTCCTTACATAAAAACTAAAATTTTGTACGTGGTGCAATTTTTTGTGAAAGAGACTACAATACCACTTAGAACGCTTTCTTTGAGCAGCATTACTTTACATAGGAGGAGCAATTGAAACGCCAGCCGCTGAAGCGATGTAAGGCAATTTAACCCCATATGACCAAACATATAAGATGTCACGACTATCACTCTAAAAATGAGCATACACACCCCATCAATTCAAAGGAGAGGTGGGGTATCATCTGGTTTCAAACGTCTTTACCAAATCAATACCTGATGACATTTACTTGACTAAAAAGATTCTCCATTATACAATTTGTTCAGATGTGACGACTGGCTGCAACAGGTGCAACAGGGGAAATGGGGTAACAAGGCAAAGTGTGTGTATTTTGATAAGAAAGCTACATCATGTAGGCTATCATTTATCTAAGGCCACCACGCAACATGACCTTTACAACCACAACATTACAAAAAGAAGGATCTACGTCGAATCAAGTTTTAATATGTTAGAAGAGTACTTATTCAAAGAATTCTGTTTAAATTTGCATTTGAAATCCGATGTGTGGTTTTCAAGATATTATCAGTTTAAGTTGTCACAATTTCAATACAAAGTGAACTTAAAGCAAGCACATACAACATTGTATACCTCACATTAATGAGCACTCTTGTTTTTCTTTTAACTTTACAACCAATTTTTTTCCTCCAGAGTCCCATTTCATCGGAATGTGAATTCCATGAGAGGCATGAGAATTTTACGAACTTCAAATTCCTCAAACGAAGCTCCTATCCCTTTATATTCAATCAGGGAGTTACAAGGTAAACACAAAAGACTAATATAAAAAAAATAAACTAAGTATTTCTCATCAATGTGAGGAAGTGATATAACTTCTGCTTGCCTCAAGCTCGCTTTGGGTCACAAATGTAGTACTGTAACTTCGTTTGCTGGTAGCCTATCTCTACAACAACAATGAAAGTTTCGCCAAATTTGCGTATATTTAGTTCCTCTTTCACGTTCGAAAATCAAGTTTTGCTTGAAACCCTTCCTTTAAGGGTAAACAAGTTGCACTAGCTCACATGCTGCAACAGTCTAGATTGAAAGGGGAGCCTACTAAATAGCTCAACTTTGCACCACTCCATCCATTCTGGCTGAAAGGAGCAGGAAGGTTAACTTCTCCTTGATAAGAGGAAAAGAGGTCATCCCTTAGACAGCTATAACGAGATAATTATCAATCTAATGTTCACCGCTAGACCCCAACCCTTCTTCTGTCAACCGCCATCAGAAAAATCTTGTAAAAAATCATTAATTTGTTTTGTTTTTTCTTTTATTGGTTTTGTTACTTGTCTGTTTGTAATCTTTTGAATCTCGTGTATTTATTAAAGCCCTGTACTTTAGTAGTATCCCGAACTTGGCATCCATGCTGCTAGCTTTTAATCATTTTTATTTTATTTTTTTTCTGAGAATTTTCCCTTTTCAACTTTTTAAGTTGAACACAACTCTGTGTACTATTCGTTATTACGTTTAAGGTGTGTAAAAATCCGTTTTCTCGCTTTTTGCTCTCTGTAAGCAGAAAGCCAAAAGGTTTTTTTATTCCTTGCCTCCGAAATATATTTTTTCAGCTCTTAAACATATTTTAATTAGGAAGTGCTTCTTCAAAAAAGTACTGCTGTCTACTTCCCATTGTGTGGAAAACCCGAAATAACTCCTTAAAGGTGTTTTAACCTTGAATATACAGAAAACTGAATCAGGAGCTCTTCACAGCCGGAGTCTTGCAACTGTAAGATTAAGAACTGACATGAATGGCTTTAACAGAGTCATGAAAAGTTGTCTTGGCTTTAACAGTGTCATTAAAAGTTTTCTTTTTTTTTTTTTTTTTTGAGGATTATATCCTCAGTTTATTGCACATCAAAAACATGAACTATGTACAAATTATTTACACTTTCTTTCTATGTAGGTATACCAAATTGTATCGTCAATTAAAAGTTTTCTTGAGCGGTTTCAACAAAAGCAATGCAGGTTAGTTAACTGGTGTGTCTGAAGGCGTCAACTGCAGGGAGCCTCAGTCCGGAGAACAACCGACTTCGTCTTCTAGGTAAATGATTTTGATGGCAAGCCAGTTGTCAAGTGGGAAGAAAAAGCCGGAGTCGCCCGAAGAAAACCCCATATGCATCGAGTGGGATTTGAGCCCACGCACATGTGAACAAATCGGTGCACATCACCTGGAATAGATTCTGCTACCTGTCGATCCAATCGACAAAAGCAGACGAAGCTAGCTATTTAAGTAGTTTACACAAGGATACTTCAGAGTTAGAGTGCGACCAACTTCATCAGCTGTGTAACGAAATTGGTTCTATGCCCGACAGGGGGTGGGGGCCAACTATGAGAACCACCGAAGTTACCCTTCATAAGATATTTACGAGGTTTACAAGATTTTCACCGTTTAACCTCTAGTGACCCGAATGAACGTTAACCTCAACCAGAAACAATGGGAATCTTTGACTCGATATGAGGAAATTCTAATGCTAAATGCTAGCTTAATTCATCGTTACTTCGCTGGAGATATTATATTGGTAAGTTGCGAACAAGATTTTCACCCCTTCACTCTAACTAGAAAGCCAAAAGGCTTAGTGATTCCTTGCCATGTGATGTATTGTAACAAGCATGAGTCACCCACATGACAAGCATAAGATCCCACACAGTTATCCTAATTGAGATATCATGTTAATAATTCAAAACCTTTTAAAACCTTGTGACCTAAAATGATTTTTCACCTCCCCTTAAAACAAAGGCCCAATGAGCATGCCGTCTCCTTGCTGAATGAAATGAAACTCAGCCATGAGCATACCATACAAAATTTTTTGCCCAATGAGCATGCTGGCTCCTTGCTGAATGAAATGAAACTCAGCCATGAGCATACCATACAAAATGTTTTAGCTAATGTGAAGTTTGCCTGTTTTATTCAATTAAGCAATCGCAATTCATGCACGCTCAAGGGTATCTGATCCAAATGGTCAGTAACTTAGTTCTCTTTTTAAAACTAATAAACCATGG
>WURT03160847.1:0-10726 GCA_009936505.3 Holothuria glaberrima | reverse complement strand
CCGTTGTTTAACCTCTTGCTGTACGCGGCTACTTCTTATCACGCCGTTGTTAACCACCCTCACCGCGTTGCTACTTAGAGTTACGCTGTTGTTACCAATATTTACCACGTTGTTACTTGAATTCACGCCGTTATTACCAAAATTTACCACGTCGTTGTTGATGAATCACGCCGTTATTATGTCAATGAACATCGCTGTTACTAAAGATGACGCCGTTATTGACGAACTTTGCGTAATTCGCGTTCCATATTCGCCAGGTTAAAACTACTAATCGCAGAACAGCGGACAAACTGGCCGTCAGTAGATTTTTAATTTACCACATCTTGACGGTAAAGACTTTGGCAGAAGTCTTAACATTTGTTAACCTTATGGTAGCGCATGTAGCCATGTACCACCAATCATACGTACTTAACTGTGGTTCGTTTAGAGGCTTTTGGAACCTTGTAGCAGGTAAAAGTCATCTCTCATGTATTATGATTGAATTATTCAAGCCATTGCCATACGATGTCAATGCCCCAACATGTCCTTTAATGTATGTGTTTCCAAACAGTTTTTAAAGCACGGCAAATGAAATGCTGAGCCACGACACGACAACAGGGGGTACATGCCCCCTTTGCAGACTTGTGACGAGTCCCTCAATTTTGCAATCAAGTCGAGTCATTTACTGCTCTCAATGTAACTCTAGTCGAGTCAGTGACTCGAGTATGAGGAAAATTATGATACAATTGTTCGAGTCATTTCCCTTTTGAAAATTAGTGACTCGAGTCATGACTCGTTACAACACTGCCCCTTTAACGTTTCATTCAGGATGCAATTTCACACAGCTGATAGATGTATAATTCAAAAATGTAAAATACAGAAATAAAGCCCTGTTTACACGCATTGGCGGACAGCCATAGGGGCATGGGGAAAAGTGCCCCCAGTTTGCAAAGCGTGTTCGTAAATCTTCAAAATACAAAAGAGTCACCATACTCCTACTGTGCCTTATGGAACAGACCATTGATATTGCCGCAGGGGAGGGCTTCCAAGACTCCTTGAATATCGATCTGTTTTTGCCCCCAAACAAAATTTCTTAGAGCCGCTTTTGTCTATACGATCATACATTTTTTCAAAACCATCACTGTAATTTTTAAAAGATACTACTTGAAAAAAAAGTATGATCGTGTGGACTGATTTCCGTGATACACTTGAACGACGTCCGACATGTATGAAGGTGTCCAAACTTGATTTGCATGTTTCATCTTCCTAACCAGTGCAAACATTTGTATGACGATGTTTATGGGCAGATGAACGATAGTGTGGACAGGCTTATACACACGCACACTGCAGCTTTAAGCGTAATTACCTCTGAGCAGCAAATGGTTGATTTGTTACTGTTTGTGGTGAGCACTGAAACGGGTAATCTGTTGTTGTACATCCACAAGATGTGTAAATATTTCATATAAATTGAAAGTTCACTCAATTTGTACGACAAAATTCTTATTCAGTTGTAATATTTATCGTACTTTTTGTGGTAAACCTCCTTACAGGAAGACGTATACTGGTCCGGGACCACCTGTAACAGGTAATATCCCCATGCAAAATATTAATTTACATTATATCATATATAATATATACAGTATTGGAAATTCATTTAAGAAATGAAGCCAGGTTGACGTAAAGGTTATGTCAATAGAAATGAAGTTTTCCTGTTTAGCTAAATCTTAAATGGTCTGATATTTTGGATTAGTTTACTCTTTTGCAAAAAATACTAAAAATACTGTAACTTAAAAGGTAATAATAAATTTTATAAAAAGCCCAACAACTATAAAAACATACATTGTTACTTTGTACAAAAAGCACAGTAAATATGCAAAAAAATCAAGATGCAAACAATACCAAGGAAAATGCACGTTAAAAGCCTTATTTAAGAAGAAAGGTTTAAACTTTAGATTTAAAATAATTATTACCAAAAGAGGAAACAATGCGAAATCAAGCAAAACGAGAGTCCACTTTCGAGAGCTATCAACCATAGCAATGGCCTGCTCAGCAAAAGATGATACTTCACTCCCCCTCTATGAAAGAAGGCAAGATAAATAACCAGGGGTCCAACCTTAAAGTACCTTTAATGCAATAAGAAGAAGAAAGTAAAAATCACATACTCTCAATGAAATCTTACAAAAGTTACGTTTGAGAGTAAGTATACAAAGGCCTTTAGTAAAACCTTGAAACAGACAGAATTGCATATTAGAAAAGCATTTAACACCTAAGGAACCCCAGGATACAACTATTCTTGAGAGCATACGTACCTGCATCAACTATCCTACGGGCTGCTATCCAACGCTGATATCAGATGTCTTAAAGCCGTGAGGTTCATAAACATTGCCGTATACTGTGTCTGTTGGGTAATGCGTCACTTCATGTAGTCTTACAAGCATTTTCAAAACTTATTTCATTAACTTGTCCATTATGAAATGATAGGCAAAAGATTCCATTCAAAAGTAATAATATCAAACTTCATCTGAAGGTTCATTCTCCAAACCATATATATTTATATGAATTACCGTCACAGCTTAAACAAATTCAAATTTGATTGATATTTTGAAAGCGTTCTTTGATTACGAGGACCTAAGTCTTGTGAACAAATAATACTAAATTTGAAATGTTCAATTTATCAGTATATCAGTTTGCTTAAATCGTTAACCGATCATAACTTTTCACTGATATTCACAAGTACCTTTGGAAATTAGTTGGTATTTGTCTCAGTTTATACACAGGGGTCTTTCTGTCACAATGCATTTTCAAGCTGAATGCCCTTATATCAAATCTTATAGGCCTACTCCTAAGCTTGTAAGATACAACAAAATTGCGGTGTAAATAAAAGACATTTACAAAGGGTGGGGAGGATTTGCCAGTGGGGTATCGAAGGTGTAATCTATGGAGGGTGTAGAGCAGACTTGTAGTGGAGTACAAAATTGAGAGTACGAGTACATAGCCCAGAGTATGAGTATGAGTACGAGTAAACGTCACATGAGTATGAGTACAAGTATTCAATTTGTAAGGGCAAGAGTACGAGTACGAGTACACCGGAGTACAAGTACGAGTACGAGTACACAGCTCGAGAGTACGAGTACGAGTACGAAGTACAATTTCACAGATTGTTATTGTGAATTGATCACAATTTCATCGTTACCTTTTGTTACATATGTGGAGCAACAAGGACTGCATACTCAAGGGCTGCATGTCTACAGTGAACCCACGTTTCACAATTTTACTCTTGTATAGGACAAAATTACCCATTGTGAAATCTTTTCTACTCAGGTGCAAAACTACTAAAACACTTCATTGACATTCAATTTTTGCTGTTACTCATTGACTGATTGACTGACTACGAATTTTGGTACAATTCTTTTTTAACTCAACAGTGGCGTCGCCAGACTCTTCGAAGTGGGGGGGGGGCACTGGGGGAGGTCCAAGCAGTCCGCTGGAGGGGCACACCAATATGAAGGACTGGGTATCACAGTATGCATCTTAGTGACACGCAGCCCCCCCCCCCCTGTAGCCACGGACCTGGGATTTGCCCGAAAAGAACTAAAAACGTATATTTGACTGTAAACCATCCACTGTTAACACAAATTAGACAAAGGGGTTTTAGAATTGACTGACCACGTTAGTCAAGAACGTTTGACTAATTTCTAACTTGTTTGCCTAATTTCTGACCAATTTTTAGTCTAGTTGTCTATTTGTGACTTATCACTCTTGGTCCTCTACTATGCAACTAGTGAAGCATTATCAGAAATGAGTCAAGTATTAAATACTGACGCGGATAGTCGATTCGGACATGGTTTTGATTTATTTGTGTTTACAGTCCTGCAACTGTATTTTCTATTCAACTTTAATTCAGTTTGAAACAAAAGTACAAATCTACTAGAGTCGACATTTTCAAGAGAATAACTAAGCTAAAAGTTAAGGTTCTCCTAATTTAGTAGGATTTATCATTTTGATTTCATTTTCTTTATCTGTTTATTATTTATTACTAAAATTAGTCACGGAAGAATTCATCAACTTGAGGCATACTTACTTCAGCGAAACGGCAGAGAATCGACCCCAGGAAACTACACCAAGACGAAATATCAGTGATACATTACCAAGCATTCCTTACACTAGGAACCAATCAATGTCCTCGTTCTCAAGTGACGGATACTTGTAGCCTACCTAATGCGAAGATAACCCCTAAAGATTCAAAAATATTTGGAGGGAACGTGAAGACGGTTTTGTTGTAATATCTTATTGTCTATGATAAACTAGCTTAAATGATCACAATGACCAGTGACGTAATTAGCATTATTGGCGCCCAGGGGTGATTAAATCAAGGATTTCTCTGCTTTGCCAACATGAATCAAAATGCAAACGGCAAAAAGTTACAATTTGGCGCACCTGTACGTTTGAGACTGGGATTTGATGACCCCTCCCTCTCTTCCCCTTTACTACGTTAATGGCGAAGGATAATTTTAATTGAACTTGCATTTAAGCTGCACTGTTATCAGGTATCAAAAGGACTTTTTCCGCAGGAAGGATGCATGGCATTTATATCATATAACCAACTTATAAATTTTCCAAAGGATTAAGAAAATTGAATGGGACCATTTCACCGAAAAGTTATATTGGGACTTCTTGTTAATTATGTACCCTATACGCAATGCAAATTTTGAGTTTCACTATTCTAGTAGACGTTAAAGGTAGTGTGATATGCGACCAAAAAGAGCTGTTTTAGAAGACCTCCAATGAAAGATCCGTTAGAATTATTCCAATATCTTTTACCGTTCTCAAAATATACGTCTTCAAAGTTTGATGGTTTAACTCATTACCTATGCAAAAACAATGATATGGAGTGTTGCACAGTGCTGAGGTTTCTTTTGTTAACCCTATATAAATTATCTATTAATTACTGATCAGATAGTTTACTGTGTGGTAAGTGATATCAATATTTCTCAAGGAAACAATTTTAACTTTCATAATAAACCCCTCAAATGATAACAAAGCTACCAGTGTCCTTGAAATTAAGGTTGAAGAAACAAAGGCTAACATAAGACATATATGGTATGTCCGTCTTTCGATGTCACATATTTGCATATTTAGCTCATGTTTATTCATGATACAAGTGTGAAACAGAAATTACCCTGTACAATGTTTGATGGATTTTAATGGGAATTGCTGCTATTGTCTTGATTTTGAATGCTTTTTACATCAAATATCCAACTATGTAATTTTCATGTCACGAGACCTTTAACCGAAACATCAGTCACGTAAGTCTCCTTTTTCATAAACCCGAATGTCTCTTATGATATATTTTTTTTTCGATGGGGCAATATATTTTTGAATTGTTGAATTTATGCAGTGTAATTCATAGGTTACCTATAAGACAGCAGTATTTGTCTTGTAAAATATTTCAGTGCAACCAAATCATTTTTGTGAGAACATTTGATTATTTACACTATTGTTCCAAAGAAGGTGACACGGTATGTAACAAGTCACTATTCATTCTACATTAATTGTGTGTCTTTTCTCTCTGCTAACAATTTCTTCTTCTTGATAAAACCTCCAAGCCAGTGAGCCACAACCGGAAAAAAGGCCGTGGCCGGCTCAACTTGAACCAGTTGGTTGGAAACTGGGCCGTTAAACCTCATCTAACTAACTAACAAATCTTGATAAAACCTCCATCAAGGTTACCTCCTTTTAAGGTAAATGTATCAAATTGAATCATGGAATTTCACGTTTGCCAGTAGCGGATACAGAGACGGAGTGGGGGGGGGGACACCCCTCAATAAGCGACCGACAAATGATTCCTATTGTTTATATTTTTACTCCTAAATCGATGTGTAACTGGGAGTTACTGGTGTAGTTGTGTGAGACAACAGGTTGCCGCTATCCTTACAATTGGTCCGTGCGTTTGGTACTTTTTATCGTGTATCAAATACAGAAGCATGGGGTCAGTTGCCCTGGCCGACAATTAGTTAAGCCCCCACCCGGGCACCTTTTGAGAATCCTGGACTCGCTACTGTTATTTAGTATTTGAAAAAGTGTCGTCTTCTAGGAAGAATCGGGGAAGTAGCCTGCGGTGGGGGGGGGGCAAGGGGACAATTGCTGTCTAGGATTTTCAAACCCTACTAACTGATAGCTGACCCATTTACAAAATATTTCGGAAAATTAATGCTGAACATTTCATTGTTTCCATGCCCTGAGAACCTGGGAGATTGCATCAAAATGAAGGGTTTCCTTTTCCCCAAATTTGCGCCAGGTATATCCCTGGACCTCAGTATACATGCGCTATGTGGCTCACTAGTCCTGTGGAATGAACCTCTTGCTTAAATCCGCCCATGTCCCGTTATGAAATGTTGCTGCACTGTATAGGACACACATGAGCCCTCCATCCTTTTACGAAAGAGCACAGTTAACTTCAGTTCAATGTTTACATCAGTGAATTTGTAAAGTAACTTTAAGTCATGTTTCCCCTAAAAAGTGCTTTTACTGAACAAGTTTTCCTGATTCACTCTTTTCCCTTTGAAGTCTAAATCTGTTAAGTATGCAATCTCAAAATAAACAATTTAGATGCAAGTTAGAAGGCCTCGAAAGTACCATTTTTCACAATGTGTGAGGAAAAAATTAAAAAAATTGGAAAATTCACTCTATAATGAATTTTTTTAACCATCTTATTATTTCTAAGCTTTAACTAAGATAACACCATTTTCATCTAAGTATACTTATTTCTCAAAGGGTGAAGTTGTCACCCGCTCCCTTAAGACAACATGCCTTTCCCTTTTCCCAGCCAAGAAATAAGAAAGATCGCTATACAGTAAGAATTTCCAAGCATAAAATCATCAGTTCAAACTATTCCACAGGCAGCGGCCATCTTGCACCTAATAGCTGATTGACGTAAATGTCACCCTCCGCTGAGACCACTCCGTTAGGGTGACTCCTTGGCGTGGGGGGGGGGGACAAGAATGGATTCGCACAGGTGTCACCTGTCTTAGGTACATCACCAGGGGCTCTACTTAGTGCCATTAACTGCCCCCCCCCTTCCTTGGGATTTTTTCTCAGGCTACTGTCTTGAGAGATATTCATCCACATTAACAATAGCATCTCTTATTTTGCTTAATTGTGCTAAACGTGTTTGAAGGGCGGATAATTTGCCTTTCCTGCCTTTGGTGAAGTTTTAAACTCGTAAACATGCCTCTTACATGTAGTAACGAATTCGTTTCATATCGAAAAGATGTATTCCATAATGTAGAGGTCTGAAGGTCGTGAGGTTGGTCATGCTCAGTCTAAGTTATCCCTTGTAGACATAGCTCCTTTAGGGAGCAGAACTCCTTCGGGAGTAAATGTTTGGTTTTCGCTCTTCGGCTATTCCGCAGAGAGAGAGAGAGTGTCGGAGGGGACTTTCGAAAAATTATTCCAACAATATTTGTACCAGCTAGAAGCAAATGCGATTGAAAGGGAGTTAGGTTAGGGGTGCACTTCTCAACAGCGTGAGCTCCCTGCAGTGGCATCTAGAGGATAGATGGTGAAACTAGAGGAATGAACGGTTCATATAATCAAACTGAAACAGTAAATGAAAAGTAACACTGCAGTAGCTGGCCTGTAACGCTGTTTTTTATTTTTTATACAGGCTTTATCATTATGTGCAGTAGATCCCTACCTGCACAGTTATTAGTCAAAATGTATTGTCAATCAAACTTTGTGCAGTACTCAACTTTGAAGACATTCAGATTTTTATGATTTTATAACTGAACAGCGCAAACAGGCGTAGATCCCAGGGAGATAGGGGGATATATCCATCAATATCTGACTGGGGGTGGCCCATGTAATTATTCCCCCCCCCCCATGTTACAGTCCACAGATAAGTGCATGCTGGAAAGTACATTTTATTCTTCATTTTCGTAAGAAATTCTTCAATCCCTGCTTCATTTTCTATCACAAATGTTTCTCAAACTATCAGAATTTTGGCAAATCTTACGTAAACTATCAAAATTTTCGCGCGCTCTGTGCACTTCAAAACTTACGTCAGTGTTATTCTTATCATCAATAAGTTTCGATAGCAACTTTAGGAGAAGCAGAGCAGAAAAAAGTTGAAAGTTTACGAATTACCAGGTAGCCTGGCTTATGACAGTGGCATGTAGGTTTATTGGGCAATTAAAAGTGTCTCGATGCAGAGCCTGAATGCAGGATTTTGTCATGGAAATCTTATGTAATGAAAAATTTCCGCGCGGTTCTCCCGCATTCGTCACGGTTTGCACTCCATATCAAGACAATTATTAAGGTAATGTAATACATGAAACTATTCTGATCACAACACTTTTCGAAGAACATACGAAAAAAGGTACATTACTAAAAAAGCAGTAGTTTCAACTGTTTTTGAAGCACCTATTGAACCTACCAAATAACTTCTTTCGAGAACTATAGCACCTTTCACGATGTTTCACAATTGTTGAGGTAGTTACTAACATTAGCCGAGCAGATTCTCCATGCAGTAGAGAAGAAAACTTGCCTTAATTTTTGAAGTAATAAATGTGCCTCTAAGCGGTCATTTTGTATCCCTCTGGTACTTCCATGGTGTGAGCTTAATTGGAAACACAACTGACTATAGGCCTACAAGTCATCGTTGACCAACCAGAGTGAAGCTGGTTTGGGGGGTGCCTAATCCCCTTTAAGAAGCAGGTTTTGCATTATTTCCTTATCAGTGTGATAAAAATCCATTTAGGTGTACCTCAACTACAAAATTGTTAAAATATCAAGTTTTGCAAAGTTGATAGAAGAACCTCACAAGTCAAACTCCCACCCTCACAGGACTTTCCAGTGCTCAGAAAATGCTGAATTTGACTTCTGCAATGAAATGTTTCGATTGCGTAATAATTTGTAGAGTCACTCATTTTGGGGTTTGCATTTTCTTCTTAAGCTTTTACTCCTTGCACGTGATCACTGTCTTATATCATTATAGAATTACCTCCCTTCACAAGCCTTCTGCTCAGTACATGCTAATGCAGAGAAGAGTATTTTCAATGTCATGTAAATTACAATTTTGTTCAGAAGGCATGCGAAGCAGGATAATGTAAGATGTGCAAGAAGAATAACACCGATTGGGGGGCAATCGACTTTATAAAATTAAGTGAATATGTTTCAACATTTTGCATCTCAGCACGGAGTAAGCTATGAAGATGAAACTTGAACGATGAGATTGATTTTCTATACCAGTTGTTGTAACTTTTATTGTAATTTTGAACTTAAAGTCACTTTGAACTATATGATATGTATATACCGATGAGAAACAAGTCTGGACAGTGCTATTTGGTTGTGAAATTTGCTGTTAAAATAAAAAGGTAAAATGTAAATAAAAGGTCAACCAGCCTAAATTGTGTGGAAAGAATGTGTCATTTAACTGTTCTTAAATCTTAAAGTGGACCTAAGGTCTGTAAGTACACAATATATATTTTAAAGGTTGGAAAACAAATTTCATTCATCTTATATCCATTTTTATAGCTTTTTTCCTCCATCTTTTTTTCATTACAATCAGACTGTGATACTGTGATAAGTGATACATACATTTCAGATCAGTATTAATTAACTATTTACAACATTCGGATTCGAATGCATTACAAATGGGATTCAAATGCATAATCTTATATATAAATGGTATCAGTAATGTGTCCACTGACTCTTCGCTTGTTTTATTTGCTGATGACACCAACATTTTCTTTTATGGGGACAATTATAAAGAACTGCAAGATGATATATGTAATGAACTTGATAAATTCCTGGGTTGGTTTCAAGCTAACAAACTGTCCTTGAATATTGATAAGACTAATTATATGGTGTTCGGGAAACCCTATCTTTCGAAACTTTTCGCAGGAAAAGTATTTCCCATCAACTTACTGTCCTCATGTCCTATACAATTAACAGCTACCTATCTGAAGAGAGAGGAGAATGAACAAACTCTTCAAATTAATGCCTTCGACCAGGCGGCTGACTACAGCAGGACCATTCACGTAGACCCTGGTCCAGAATATGTAAACCAACCAATGAGGAACACGGCCGATGACAGGCCAAAGAACAATATACTGTGGTTGATCAAACATATACGACTACAGTCTCCGAGTATGACGACGATGCCCCTGGCGACTACACGTACATTGAAGCTGAGTATTCTGTACGATGATTTCATATAAAATACATCCTGACAACAAACAGACCAGAGTCCTCATTATTACTGCAGATCAGTTTTTACAGAATGGTTGCCCTGATCTGGCTAGCTATAGCTGTGTTGCACTCAGAAGAAACAACATGACAAGTCTTTCATAGATTGAAATCACTAATGTCATTTGTCTGAAATTTAACTTTCGGAGCTGGTGGTGGTCTTTACAGATCTATACAAATTTTGCACTTCTTGTAAACGGCACTTAAACAAGCAATCTTCTCGTAATAAGACCAGGGCTATATTTTCTATCATCTTCAATTACTCATTGGGATTTGATAATGTACTCGCCTACAAGTAAATACACATAAGTCTAATTGAATGATTTTTTCGGTTGTGACATGCACTTCTCCCACGTTGGTACCCAGTAACTACAGCCCGCCCCAGTTACAGCAATGTATACATATACCAGGAAGCAAAGACTCATTTCTATTGACCTTCTTTTTATATTGTCAAATACTATAATGTGATGCGGTTAAACTAGTTGCAGAAAAACGCCGC
>WURT03160836.1:0-10727 GCA_009936505.3 Holothuria glaberrima | reverse complement strand
CATGCAATCTGGTGCCACATATGCTACCTTTTGAAGTAAAATTTGTGTTACAAAATTACGTATTTTTAGGATCTAAAGAAAAAAATAATCGGCATCCGTGAGGGGGAGGGGCATGCAGTGCACGTCTGACAGGCGTATAATATGACTAACACATTCCAGCTCGCGTAACATAGCCTATATATTGCTTATGTCTAATGTTTTTGTAGCTGCCGTGTGTCTGGATAATGCCAGACAAATTGTATTTACTCGAAGCAATTTTCCTCTTACACGAGTTTCAGGATTCACTTTTTATCTGTATTGAAAACTGAAGGTAGCTTAAATGCGTAATGCGAGACAGGTCGCATCGAAGTTAAAATTATAAACCTAATATTGTGAAGCATAACCTATTCTTTACCTTTTCGATCTACAGACAAGATGGTGGTATTCACTTTAGCCGCCCTGTCGATTCTCAACATCGCAGGATTCACAGCAACTGGTATCACCGCCGGTAAGATGGAAATAACGTCACATCTCACTTTTCAGTATTTTTAATTTGTGTAAAATGAGACGAATCTAGCAATAAATATTTCTTTTTCATTCCAATAAAATGGAATAGAGAGGAAAATAGCTTTCATTATTATTAAACCATTTAGTCTCACCAGTTAACTTAGTAGCTTCCCTCCCCAAAATATTCATTGTACGCATAACAGTAAGAGTTGAGAATATTGCATCATTTGAAAATGTGAACGTACTAGGTGAAATTGCTGTTTTGCAATGAGGCTCTTCATACCCGGAAGCAAGGTTACTCGGCTATCTTGTTTTGAATCGCCTATAATTCTTTGCCCATAAATCATACTTAATGTGAAAGGTACTAGAACTTTACTACAAACACAATATTTCCCCGTTAAAACGGATAATCGTCACCCCAAGTATGTCTTTTACTTCGGAGGAAGGGGGGGGGGTAAGTAAAAGTCTCAATTGGTGCCTGCTCTTTGATTGACATAAGAGTTACAAATTAAATTCAAAAGATGTAGAGTAGCTAATATTACACATCATACATAGAGAGTGTTTTTATTACACATTAGTGCTTTGTATACTTACCAAGATAAAATCCTTAAGCAAAAAACTATGTTATATATGCACAAGGAGAAGCTATAAGACAGTTATGGGCGTGGCTAGAACTAACTTAGTTGGGAGAATTGGAACTGTCTGGGATGAGGATATTTCCGCTTTAAGGCAATGTTTATTTTTTGTTTTCAAGTGTACGAAAAAACTTTTCTAGGAATGCCTCCCCTTGCTCCACTCCCCCATCCTTGGTTAAGGGGTTAGGCATGCTGGGAAAGTAATTTGAGAAAACTTTCTTCAGACTTTAATTACTCGCTCTCAATCACTCAATCCAGACGGACACGGACATCCTTTTGATGCAATCGCCTGATGAACAAATCGAAATCGTATACTATAAATCAATTGGGATCGTGCACTAACACATTAACCCCTCATAAAGAAAGAAGCATAAGGCTTATAGAAATATAGCCCAAGAGCGTGTCCATGGAGGCGTTGGGGCGCCCTGGGATTGAAGAAAAGGACAAGAGAAAGAAAAAAGAACAAAACTTAAAAAAGGAAAGAAAAGAGAGACAAAAGGAAAAAGGTTAAAAGGAGAAAATAAAGGCAAAGTGGAAATGAAACAAGAAAGACTGTGAAAAGTAGTACAAATGCTATCTTCAGCATTCACAGAACCACCACGTTTCAACAAAATAGTCGCGTAAAATCAACAGACAATACTCATCACATAATCTTTTTTTCATGAAGCAGTATCTTGCATATGAAATCAGGGGCGGCAAAGAAGAGAGACGCGTGCCCCAAATCGATTTTCGAACAAAATGTAAAATGCCCAAAGGCTATAACTGATATATTTCAATAGGGGTAAGGTACGGTTAAGCTTTTTTGAATGAATTTTTGATGTAGCCTACTTAAATTGGTTTCTACTACAATTATTTCACAACGTATCAAAATTTCGCGCACTTTCGCCCTCGGTTTAATAGCTCCGATATGTTGTCGTACATAGGCGTGATTACTGCATTACCCATAATTCATTGCAAGCAAGAGAAGAAGGGGGAGTACTTTCTAGGTGTTCCTCAGCTTTGTGGAAGACGTATCTGAAGAACAATTGAATATAGTGGATTAGTGGATATAGTGATTATTGGAAAAAAAGTCTATGGCATGCCAACTGGTGCTGGTGGCAGGTGCTCCACTTAGTATAAAATTTCCAATCTTAACTCTCTAAGTTACCATCCCTCCACCCTCCCCTTCCCGTTAGAAAAGTCCTGGATACGCCCATGGATAATGTAATGATTGTCCATTCAAATTCCATCTCTCAGGCTCCTTTTCCGAAAATACGAATTTCTCAGTAAAACATGAGATCAACTCACAAGGCCAGGGTGAAACATCTTTGATAAAGTAAGAGGCATTTTTGGCAAAGCGTTTCTTGAGTGGGTAGCCCTACGCTACGCTTACCGGTAGTGGAGCCTATACTACAATGTTATTAGCCTTTACACGAGTGATGTAAGTACAACGTTTGTGGGTAAAGTTACTTAAAATGGATGTGAGCTGTTTGAAAAAGGGGCGCAATTTCAGTGCTTACCATATAAGTTATTTATTCAAGATACCTTACCAGCCTGCTGAACGGGGGACAAGGGACCATGTCCACACTTTGTCATCATGGTTGAACTTGTTCTCTCACTACGTTTTTTCTTCAGTGTAATTGTTCTTGACAATATTAAGAATCCATAGGGTCTATGTTGTAGCAGTTGGATATGAATTTTAATGCTACTACTGTAATCGTTACAATGGATAATGGGCAAAAATGCTGTGTCATAAATCCTATCAACTCAAATTTGAAGTAAGCGAAGTTCAGGACACACCCCTTTTTCCTTCCCCTGGCTACTCCCCTGGGACAGGAAAGGAATACCAACCATGAAAATTCCTACCTGGACGCAATTTCCCATCCCCTCCGAGAATTCCCACTTAGGGCAAGTCCAAATTTTCTGCGGGTTGTCTGATGGGTAGCCTCATTTTCAAGGGTGGGTATTTTCTGGGTGGGAATTGCACTCATGGAATTGACCGGGGGAAGGGGTTGTCCGGTTGGCAATTGTTCGGGAGTTGTCCGGCCGCAGGTAAGCATGATAATTTGATGCCTTTCTGGGAGGAAATGAGGGCGTTGGATGCAAAGCTTTTCATATGCAGTGCATCCTTTTTTCAAAGTCCCCTTGACTCTCTGGCGAAGAGCGGGGGGGGGGGGGGGAGGTGAAACCAAACGATTACATGTGGGGAGGGGATCTAGTCTTCATTTGATGAAGCTTCTGGGGGGAAAAGCTATTTAAATAGACCTTATGCATATGAGCACAGAGTAGAAAGTGCTTCCTCGTTTACAGGCAAGCGCGTATCATTGAAAGTTGCACCAACAAATTCATACAGCTGATTTGTCAACTTACCGTATACCGCGTAAGTGAGGCTACAGGCTAGTACGAAATCTAATGCGTGTGTGCCATGTGCTTCGTTGTTTTGCCTCCAAAATGACATCGCGTGACGTCAATGCATAAGGTCTATACAGCAATTCTTTTCTCCCTGTCTCTTTCAGGTTCGGCAGCAGCTGGACTTATGTCAGTAGCCGCCGTCGCAAATGGAGGTGGTGTCGCAAGTATGGCCGCTGGAGGATTAATAGCAGCCGCCCAGTCTGCCGCAGCTACGGGAACCATATCCACCTTAACGTCGGCGGCTATGGCTGGTGGAGCCGCCGCAGCTGGTGCCGGGCTTTACTGTTCTACTTCCGACTACAATTGCCGTTAGAGGAGGGAGCTGTCTCAGCTGCAGCTCCATAGCTATAGAGTTCCTTTTTCTTGACGTGTTTAGAGTTTGCTTTGCTTCACTGATGTACACTGACTTTGATTACGTGTACTACGTTTATTCCCCTTTTAAATTTAGGTCTTCTCGTAAGATGAACTGTTCTAATCTATTCCTATTATAAGTGAACGTGCACATCTGAAACCGTGATGGTTACGGTGTGAGCAAACGAATCTTGTTCTTCATAGAAGATGATATCTGTTGAAAAGTTGGTTAAAACAGTTTGGCCTTTTGTTAATTTTTAGGGTATAGGCCTAAGTCTAGGTTGCTTACTTTGTCTGGATATGATCTTTATCGGAAAAGTAAATCGCAAAGGATCTGAATTACGTTTTGAAAGTTTAGAATTGTGTGCTTATATAGACAGTCTGAGGCTCCTAAACATGCATTCTACAGGAGGAATTCAATAGTTTTTGTCTTAATAGTTCGCAATTTTAATGTTTTCATCTGGCATTAGGGGGTAATGGACTAGGACCCCTTCCCTATATGGTTGGACAAATATTCGTTATATCACTGTGTTAAAAATACATTAAGGCACTTCACTTTGAACACTGATTTGAATTTGCCATGCAGAGATGCACTGCGAAAGGTCCTTTTACTTGTAAGGAACCTTCAACCTAACAGCGAACCTATGCAAAGTGGTATGACTAGGAGAATATTCCGGACTCGTAACCAGAAACAGGAACGCCCCAGCGGAAAGTCTGCATTTACCCAAGTCTCGGTCATAGTTGGGGCACAGACGCAGGAATTTTTCATATTTGGTAGGCATAGTACTTCCGGCAACCGGATATGGTACTCTTGTGACCTTTCATATGTGAGAGGACAGGATTTAAATGCTAACACCAATATGCCCACTAGCAATTTCCGTTCTGCAACTTGCTTTCGTGTACCTGTATTTTCATTGACAGGATTCTATTCACCGGGCCCAGTCGCCGGTGCACGGACCGGCAGCACAGGGCTAGTTACACTACTTGACTTACCTTTAAATACACCTACACCGTAAGACTGGGTGCAGGCCCGACACTTAACGGAGACCTACACTCTAACCAGAAAGGTATCGAGCAAAACCACCTTGATCGTGAAGGTCTTTCACTTATATCCAAGTATGAAAGAGGGCTGAGGACAAACACCAGTGGCGGGTACAGGGTGTGTGTGGGGAGGGGGCAACAGTAGCGTCCCCCATTAGCACCTAAAACACCACCGACAAACGTTTCCGAATATTTACTTTAATCCTAAATCGATGTGTAGAAGACAAGTTGCTATCCTCACAAATTGTTAGGTGTGTTCATTGCTTTTTTTTTACCTCTGAACCTGACCGACCATTTCAGTTGCGACCCCCCTCCCCATCACCTACTGAAAATTTGTGGATACCCTGCTGAACACTAAAATAAAACTCATTTCCTGAAGTGGAAAGACAGTAGGAAGCTTTCAAGAACAACTGTCTCTGACTCACGAGGGTGGGGATTGAACTAAAGGTGACATAAAGACAATATGCTATTGTATTCTGACTATTTTGTTCGTTTCACTTTCTTCCTTCCTACGCGTAATGAGTTGATTTGTTTAGTAACTTTCAACTTTTCTTTATCGTGAAGGTTAAATAAAATTTGTGATGGGAAACATTCTTGTTTGATGTTCTTCTGTAAATTTCATTCATAAACGAGGGGTTATATGCTAACATTACCCTGCGAGGGGTTGCACATCGGTTGACACTGAATCAAGTTGCAATGTGATATGAGCATAGAGCATGTGTCTGCACAAATAGGGGTTCTGGACAATTTTGGAAGGGGCTAAGAGTTACTTAGTTGGGAGAATAAGAACTGTCTAGGATGAATAAGGGGACAGATTCTTGCACAGAAACCCTAATTTTCCAAATTTCCTGATTAAGAACCAAATATTTTCAATTTTTCTTTAACAGAATCCCAAATTTCTTCGCGCGCCCAAAATTTTGCGTTTGACATCCTATTGACTACCCGTCGCTTCTGGAGGGGCTTCGGTTGGTGAACCCCTTAGCGGAGCTTGCAATGAACCCTTTGTTGGGCTTATCCTTTCCTCACCCCTTACTGAGTCTGCATGCAGGTTTAACCATGGTAAACAATTTTCCAGCAAAATTTTGGCGCGCTTCGCTCGCAGTTCTCACGATCGAAGTTGAATTACGTTTGAACATTATTAGCACAAAAAGTAAAGTAAACTATTGTAGCCAAAGTAAAGACTCAAAGTTAGATGTCGGGCATCAAAGGGTTTTCAAGTATCAATCTAATACCTTGAGTAACATTCGAAAAGCCCCAACCCCAACATCACGACTTTGAGCACGAATGCCTGCGAAGTGGGAAGAATGGAAAAGTCGTGTTGGTTCGCCATGCAGTGACCCTTGAGAGAGTTCCCCACGCTTGTCGTGCGCATGTTGTACGCATCGGTACGAATGCCACAAGACTGCAGTGAGACAGCATTAAGAACGCGGCACGCTTCCAACAAGAATTAAGAAGAACCAGTGCGAACCCACACGAATTCGGCACGATCGCAGTAAGAACGGCATATGAATGTCTACGAATCAGTACAAACCACCACGAACTTTAGTGCGAACCGCCAAAATTGCGACACGAAAACGGGCGAATTCTAAAGAATCTCGTACATACGCTCCCGAAATGAACAATGTCTGTCCATTTTGTTTGTCTGACAGTATTAATACTGGTGCTTCCAAAGCCAGTTTATCATTTCTGTCCCAGCTCTCGAAGGGTCCACATCCTCCTGGACGGTTTTTCTGGGCTGCATTCCATGGGTGGAGCCAGTTGGGGGAGGGCCATGCCCCCGTCTTGGAAGGCTACCCCCTTCGGGGAAATTTTCCAATTTCGACGGGGAGTCTTATTCTGTACGATCAAATATGTAATAACAACGAGACCAGTCGCCCCGGCGATCTGCTTGATTTTGCTCAAAGGCAGGCCAATTTCTTCAATAAAGACCCCAAATTTTCAAATTTTCCTTAAAAGATAACCAATATGTGTAGAACGTTTTTCTATAAGAATCCAATTTTTCAAGTTTCCTTCAATAAAATTCCCAAATTTTCAATTTTTATGAAAAAAAAGCCAAAATTTTTTGGGTGCGCTTCCCTAGCAGAAAATTTTACTTTCCTTTTTCTTTTGACCTTAATCGGGGCTTCGGGTTGCTGCCCCTACCCCTGTCGGGCAAACCCTGGCGCCACCCTTGCTGCCTTCTTGGGTTTTGTATCCAGGATTAACTTGATGTAAAACAAGAAAAAAATGGCAAAACTCTGTGTTGTTCTCTTTTTCTGGAAGCAAAAAGGGAACTGTGTCGTGCTTGAAATGTCCGGGTTTATATAGCCTGAGGCAGTCGGTTTTCGGTTAGCCTTGGATCGTGATGCATGCGTGTCACATTCGTGGTGCACGTGTACTGGGGTCGCGGTGAGTTCGTTGTGGTTCGTACTGATGCGTTAAGGATTCATGTCAGATCGTGCTGGATTATTCCTAGTTCGTGCCTTATCGTACTGTGTTCTTCATGATTCGCACTGCGTTCGCCATGGTTCGTACTGTGTTCGTACTCGGTTTGTATTGGATGCGCATTAGTTCGTACTACTTTCTTCTAGGAGCGTGGGAAAATGATTGACAGCCACCACCAGGAATCGCCACGATAGGTGATGAATGCAAGTATGCACCATCACGAACACTGTACGCACCAGCACGAACACAGTAAGAATGTAGTACGAGCACAGTTAAATCGTGACTTGACCACGAATGTTTGAACATTCCAAACTGTCGTGGCTCTCCCGCGAATAGAGGAGAACTGCCCCGAATCACCAGGACTCCAACAAGAACCCAGTAAGAATTAGGAGAAATGTACACGATTTCCACTTTCGTAGCAATTCGCCGACTAAAGTCGTGATGGTGGGACTGGGGCTTAAAGTGATTTTATGGTTTGAAGCTAAATTTACTCCCACCACAACTTTATTCAAAAATTTACTTTTTCTGTTTATGCAAAATTTCGTTCAAAATAGAAGTTCGATAATTATCATCTGAATTGTAAACTGCAAAGAGCCTGGTGTGCTCTCACTGTCATTCAAAGTCCTGCTCAAAGTTCCATGTTATTGTGTCCCCATTTTGTTAGTAACTCGGACATTCAGGGCATTTCCTTCTGGATGCAAACAAAATCATACTGGACCACACCAAGCCTGCCTAATGGCAGTCCCTGGTCCCCTCGCCAATTACAAAGTACTCAACTCTTCAACTGCGCTTGCGGAGTTGAAGAATCTTCATCGTGATTTTAGTTTTGTTCCCTTCACTTGTGCAGACTTTCCTCGTCTCTTTATTGCAAGAGGAGAGGAAAATTCCCGTTAAACGAGAGAAATTTTCGCGCATATGCGCCCATGAAAAGACGATATCTCAAGCTATATGTGGTAAGCTTGAGATATTAATCACCCCTTGTAATTCCTGCAAACTGTTATCATATGATGGCACTACTGACTACAAACATAGCTTCTTCGGTGCCCCCTATGCGGTGCTGGTGCCCCCTGTATGACAATCCCTGGCTACGCATGGCCTGTTTTGACCTCCACCAAAAGTTATACTCTTCTCGTTTTGAATATGAGTAAGTATTAATTGCATCCACCACGCCTACCTTGCAATATCATGTCTGAAAGGTTTTCAGTTTTTGACATCTGGTGACGTCACATGACCTTTGCCCACCACCAAAACAATAACACTTTCTCTTAATATGACTAATTTATCTGGCAAATATGAAAAGTAGCCTAACCATCATTGCTATCTTGAGATACCTTGTTTACAAGCTAAGCGTCACAAACACACACACACACACGCACAATTGCACAGCTAGATTACGTAATTTCCTTTTCGTATGGCAAGGAGTCAAAAGGCGTAATAAATTGCTTACGAGTTTATTTTAACTTACTTCTCAGTCGATTTAATGAACACCAAAACACGGACCAGTGGTTTTACAAAGTACTTAAGGAGGCGAGATATCTTCCACCGGTGAATTATTGTTCGGGGGGGGGGGGCAGGTAGCGTTCGGTGTTAAGTCGATATTTTTTGTAAGTTTTAGAAGAGTGATTTTTGGGGTGGAATATGCCTCTCCCCCTCTTGTCTAAGGGCCTCACCCTGCCAATGACCAGTGAAACGTTTTAATAGGAAAAGAATCACCTTAGGCTACTTCTTATTAACAGTTCACTCCCAGTATGCAACAAAGGGAGAAATCACCGACCAGCTCAAACAACACTGCATTCACTCGGTCTGCTCTCCAGATACATCTCTGTCTAGAAGTTCAGTGGATTATTTGCCATCACGATAGGTCAGAAGATAAAGCTGTCCCGAGGAAGCATCACCACGATGGACATAGGTAAAAGGTAGGGTGGGGGTGGGGTCTGGAGATTGAATTTTGAAGCACCGACACTTTCTTCTGAAAGCAGAATTCATGCCATTATTGTCAGCCAGTCATTGTCATTGTCAGCCAGTATTTTTTTCAGAGCAAATAGCCTCCACGATACGCCTATGACAACGGGACACAAACACTTGATCGGCGAAGCCCCAGAGTTTTATATGAACTTTTTTTGTGATCCGTGATAAACTGAATAAAAAAAGGATAGGAAAACCTTTTGAAAGGGGAAATTCCATGACGTAGCATATTATGCATAATAAACATGTTTGATGTATCGCGTTTTGTGCTAACTTGAATCTTTGTATTTGTCCAGAAAATCTGAATTGTAGAATGTCATGGTAAATTGCGCCAAAATTGTACTATAAACAGTTTATTGAGAATGACTAAAGAGAGATGAACACTGGCGTACGCGGGGGGGGGGGCATTGGGCCATACCCCACCCATCACGGATACCAATTTTGTTTTTTTTTTAGATCCTAAAAATACGTAATTTTTTACACAAATTTTACTTCAAAAGGTATCATATGTGGCACCAGATTGCATGTAAGGACACCTAATTTTTCAAAAATTTTTAAAGGGGAGGGATTGTCTCCCCATGGCCCCCTCACTGATGCAAAATTTTTTTAGTTCCTAAAAAAAAGCAAATTTTGAAACACAAATTTTACTTCAAAAGGTAGCATATGTGGCCCCAGATTGCACCTTAGGACACCTAATTTGTCAAAAAATTTTCAAAGGGGAGGGAACACCCCCTCCCCTTAAACCCCTCCCCCAGGCCGGCGGTCACTGATGCCCTTTTTCTTTTAGTTCCTAAAAAACGCAATATTTGTAACACAAATCTTACTTCAGAAAGGTAGCACATGTGGCACCAGATTGCATATAAGGACAACAAATTTTTCAAAAATTTTCAAGTACTAACAATAGTTTTGAGCCCATTATATTTACAAGTGCTAGACAAAGCAAGTGACCTTGGCGGCAAGTAGGTGGGTACAAAGGAATGAGCTGCGGTTTTAGCTCCTAAATAACAACTCCCTGGTTAGACAAACACCACGAAAAGGTTGGGCCAGTGAGACAATTGAGGATGACATTCCTGAACTCTGTCAGTCTATTGAAGCTTCGCACATTTACATGCATGGTTATTAGGCAGTCGCTTACACTTGTTACTTTTATGAACCAGAAAGCTCAAAAGGCTTAGTGATTCCTTACTAAAAGGGAATAATTTGTTTCACTGAATCTGTTCATCCCTCAAATTTACACTTCTTGACTTCTTCCTTTTTACGATGATTTTACATCTTGACCTCTGCTGACCTCATATGACCTTTGAACCCCACCAAAAAGTGAATAACAAAAATGACGAAAAAGTACAGGTCCGGGGAAGCATTATAGTTCGAACCCCTACTAAAGTTGCTGTTTTAACTTTGACCGCAAATTGGTTTTATCTTAACCACAAGATC
>WURT03160835.1:0-28303 GCA_009936505.3 Holothuria glaberrima | reverse complement strand
GTAAGGTCGATCACTGCGTAGCACTCGTGAAATGTGTAGATCAATAAAAGTATTGAAAAAGTGCTTAATATTCAGTAAAAACTCCGCAAAGGAGTTTTCTACTGAATATTAAGCACTTTTTCATTACTTTTATTGATCTATATATGTATATATATATATATGAGGAAAGTATACCTGACCCTCAAACCTTATATCGTTCTTGCAAAATTATAGCACCGTGTAACCAATATTTTCGCAAGTACATTATGCTTTCACTGTTATACAAAACACGTGTTTGAAAATGATTCAGAACAACCTAAATTATTGAAATATACCGAACCAGTTTGCATCTAGTATGCCAGTAGTTCCCAACCTTTTTCAGCTTATCGCCCCTGCAACATATGGGGGTGAGCAAACTCCCCTTCCATGTCCCTTCCAGTATTATCACAAGTAAAAGGAAAAGGTTGAAAGTCCTGTTGAAATAAAAGGTACTCATACAGCCTTTGCAGGTGTGCGCCTGGCTCAGGGTAGTACAATAACAGACGAAAGCGGTACCGCGTCTTCCTTTTATGATTGCAAATCCAAAACCCGCGATTAACAAGTGTGTAAAGCCTTCATCGGATTCAGGGGTAAAGAAACGTTTTTACTAAAAGAGAAGAAAATTTTTGGGATTCCACAGTGTGAAGTGTTCCCCATGGGCAGGAGTCAAGAGGCCCTTTTTAGCTGCTCCTAATGGAGCAATGTCCCGGTGGGGGACCATGGGAGAAGCCCCCTGAAGCAGTTCTGCAGTATTTCCGAAATTGCCAGCAAGAGAACTAGTGAAGCGATTTCATGGCAGCTAGCAGATGAGATAATTCACAACTTTGTAGAGAATGTTAGACCTACCCGACTGGTTAACTTGAGCGATTTTATTGCAAACCTAATTGAAAGTTCAGTTGGAGGAAAATACTTGACATCTTTTTTAAGCCCCGTTTAAATTTAGTATGATCTCATTTTTTCAAGTGCCCCCACTGCCGCCACTTGGCTCTTATCGCCCCTTAGTTGCGAAAAAGCCTTCAGGGGCGACACCGCAACGTAGGAAATAACTGATCGGTGGGTTTGGGTACGAGTACAAACTCAATGACGCATACTTCTAGCAGTTGTATGCTAAATGCAGTTAACATTTTACAATCCGTTTATCAAACTTTGTGCGATTATGTCCTCATCATATATATTAAACTGTAAAAAATAACAGGACCAGGGAAGTATTTACGTAGCCAAGATAAAAATTGACTTAAAAACAGCTTCAAAAACAATCTGATTAAAACAGAAGGGTTTAAGAAAAAAATTTACTTTTCGTAGGAAATAGAGGAACTAAATCTATGCATTTTGGTGAATCTTTCATTTAAATCGAACATGTATTTCTCGAGATGTCAGCAAAAGAAGTTACTACATTTGTGACCCAGAGTGAGCTTGAGGAAAGCGGGAGATGTACCACTAGACAGCTTCCTGACATCACTTCCTCACATTGATAAGAAATGCCTTGTTTCCTTTGTCTTTTCAGTATGTTGTGTTGACCTTGAAGTTGATAGGGAAAGGACCTCCCCATGGGGAATGTGAAATTGCATATTCCTCATGCCATTACATTCCGATAACATTTGATTGTTGAGAAAATTGGAGGTAAAGTTTAAAGGAAAACAAAACACTGCTCATTAATGTGAGGCTAAGACATTATATCTGCTTGCTTCAAGTTCACTTTGTGTTGAAAATGTGACATGATGCTAATATTTCCATTAGTAGTAAGTTGTATCTTCTGAGAACTCTAAATCCCGCCGTGTGGCTGTCTGGGCGGGTTTTCATTGTCTCACACTAAGCTCTCCCATCTTCTGTGCACTGAAAAGGTTGTGCAGTGGTGCATGTCTAATCCTGAACAATAGTCTGTGTGGTACACCTTGCAAGCCAAGAGAGTTGTGGTCAAAAATATCTTGGAAGTTTGTTTGTTCAAGAGATTAAAGTAAAGATAGAAACTCTGGGGAAAGGTGGAGAAAGCTGCAGAGGTGCAACTTTAGGTTAAAGGGTCGTCTAACGACATGACAACTTTATCTGCTGATATCTTGAAAACCACACATCGGATTTTGATGGAAATTTCACCAGATTGCTTAGAATACGTGCCTCTCTAATATACCAAAACTTGATTTGAGTTTAGACCCTTCTTTTAACACTTTTTGCATAAACTGTGGTGAGATTATCAGTAATTGCATCCCCGTCTTTCCTGCTTTACTAATAAATGAAATAATATTATTAGTTCAAAACAAAATTAATAAGTTTTGCAGATTTTTTTAAGAGATTGCAATAATGTCTGGCTACAAATTTGTTACACCCTGCAAGTCTTTTCCTGAAAGCTAATGCACATGATTAATTTGACACCGGCTGCCGCGAATCCACTTTGCCCTAGTAACTTATAGCGTGTCTTCAAGGAAAAACATGGGGTTTAATGGGGGCAGACTTCTTCATTTCAAAGGCTAAAAAAGCAAAAGCAACATTTTAACATCTCTCCATATTTTAATTTCTCTGACCGACAAAAAGCTTTCTATTCCCACAGCCCTATGAGCTGCACTCCTTATGATCAGTCACTTCAAAAATGTTATCTGGTCTTTATATAATTAAGAACTTCGCCCCTCTCAAAAATGTCTAGCTATGTATTACTGCCCGGGGTGACCCTCACACCTTTCCAAAGCTACTTTAATTTGGATTTAACAGATTAACCCTTCATACCCTTACAACGTGAATCATTTTCCCTTTCGTGAAAAAGTGCTTCCTTGTCTAACAAGCAGCACAAACAGTGAGTGAAATACAATATTCATACATGGAAGAAAGTGAATAAAAGAAAGAGGAAGTGTTATATATTTTCATACAAGTAACTGGAGAGGAGGAATGGGAAAACAATTTTCAATTAGATAGGAGAATCTGTGACAAAAAGGAGATAAACATGAGATCGTGCCAAGGTATTGGCTAGTTCTGAGTATTGAGTTCGCATTGCTACGGTTCTTTTGCTATTTCTAATTTAATGCATTCATTTGCATTTTATGTTATTCATTTGAAATAAAAGACAAGCATGTACAGATTTAAAGCCGACCTACATATCAGGAATACAATGTGATTTATATCTTTGTGTGTGTCTATCATTATTAGAGTTTGTACGTTTCAGATTTTTCTCGGGGACTGACACTACAACTGGCGGCGAGAATGTTTCTGAAGTAAAAGACGTAAAAAAGGACGTTCAATCTGATTAAAATTAGACCGCAACTGTACATTCAGTAAAGGTGGAACTGCTTTATCACTTGTGCTGTTGCCGCTGTTTTAAGTCCCAGCCTTTTTGACTTAAAGATGGAGATATACATCCCTGATGTCGAAAACTGGAACTCATATGGCAGGGCATGGACAACGTTCAATAATATGTTTTTGTTTTAATTAAACTACATGACCGAAGACTGTTACAGTCCTGGACCACCAGTGTCTCAGAGTCAGCAACCGATTTCCTCGGCGGGTTGAAGACACTGTCCAGCAAGGAGCTGACTTGGTGACAACTTTCTGTTGTAGTATTTAAATATCGGAGCGTTCCTGAAAGATGCGTTACTCTACCTGTTAGTCTGGGGAATTTAAGATTTAAGATGCTACCATGCACAAAAAACTTCTGTACGGAGACGACTACTTAACTGTAGAGAAAGCGTTGCAGATTACCGTCAGTAGGAAAAGTGCAGCAAAGAGTTCAGCAATAATCAAAGAAGGGACCCCAAGTATTTCCCACGTAGATGCGTTCATGTTGCGGAATGCTGGGACATTAAAAACATGATTGTTCCTTCAAGGACCGTAAGTAGTCCTTTATCGGAAATTTACAGGCTGTTTGCAGGCAAAACACAACTAAAGGTACTATTACCACTACATACCACTAAAGAAAGTAAGATGTCCACATTCAAGAAAAATAAGCGAGTTTTCAAAATAAACGAAGTGAAGGAAAATCTTCTGCATTTGAAGTAGAAACTAGTGACTTCGATGTGACAGTTTATTACGTGACAACAAACGGGTCATGTAAGCTACTGGAAGTTGAGCTTGTAATTGAAGGCAACAAAGTCATTATACATTACAGTACAACAGTGGAGCTTGCAGGAGGTCGGAGGTGGGGCACAACTTGTGATTTCCCTTGTATGATATGCACAGGCAGTGCAAAAGAAGCGGGTGTCTCAACTGCTCCTAAGTTGCACTACCAGTGCAAAGAGCGATTTTCCACGCTTGGGGTTCGGGACCTACGTTAGGGCCTCTGGTGGGGTCCAGAGGCAGAGCCACGTTGGGGATCCAGAGAGTGAGTGGTCGAGGCCCACCGCCCACGGAAACTCCTGATATAAGCAGATAAGGGTAATCGGTAATAGTACCCCCAAAATTGGGCCCAGGGCTTCCTTCAGTATCTGGTTTCATTTTATTTGAGATTTTGTGAAATTCGATGTTAATGACTAACTGTCTGAGAGTCACAGGTAAATTAGAAGCCAATAAATGAACTTTGAAAATATATCCATGAAATGAACGATTCTTGCTATATACTATTTTACTCAATGGTTAAGGGAATTTACACATTTAATTCTTTCTACATTTAGAAGGAGAGCTATTTTAGATTCTGTGGCTTGATTAAATAAACAAGAAAATCCAATATTATGGGGGTTCAAAGACTAAAAGACGTATTGACGCAAACGCAGTGAAATTTTTTCCGCAGTGGAAAGGAGGGTATTCTACACATCAGTCTCGCTGCATTTCATCCACCGGGTCATCCAGTTTACAACTGGGACACATTTTACACGTCTTCGTAACAATGAACAGACTGACCATATATCTTTAAACAGTGGCGGGTGTAAGAAAATGTCATCGGAAGGATTCCTAAAGAGGGGCTGTACACGACCAAAACCGATCTCAGCCCAACCAACTGTTAGGACTAATGTCAGCAAATTGGCACTCCAAATGCCCACTCCAGATTGCTGGAAACACAGCTCTACAACACAACTGTCTGGGATGTGGTACCATGTATGAGTTACCAGTACATAAGAAAATATTATGAGATTGTGGGAAACTGCATTATACGCCACTGAAACAAATTTGTCGCTACATGTTTGCTGTTGACACTTGCATAGCCTACAAGGCTGCAACCACTAACTATGGGGAAAAAACTGGTATTCCCAAATCCCAAGTTTGCAGAAATGGCATTCTATATTTCTAAAACACAAACTTGCCACACAATTATGCGTTTACCTGGACTCCTCAGAGCATGGAGCTAATACTTGGTCAGGAGAAGAAACTTCACAAATCCCTTTGATGACGACGATCTTACCGCCAAGGTCAAACTCGTAAACTATTTAACACCCCTAATCCCTCTCCCTTTGTACTTCATTGAAGATTCAATAAGCTTAAAAGGTGTTAGTAACTAAGTACAATAGGTACATGTCGTCTGCTACATCTTGAAGAGGACATCGCCGAATTTTGCCTATCACTTTAGCATCGCCAGTCGCTTGAAATGAAAATTAAATTGCTCGTTTTGTCGCAAAGTGTCGCTTACACGTAAGTGTTACTTTGATTCCTTGTTACACGCCGAATATGTATAAACCCTTTACAAAATGCGCAATTATGCGGAAATTGATCAAAATTCAACTGCAAAGTATAGACTCGTCACTGTCTGCTCATTTGCATATGGCATTAACATTACTCCTAGCACCAGCGTCTATTCTTACGAAGCACTAACCAGTCGTTTTGAATTTTTAGCGTGAATTTCTTACTTGGCTGTCGACAATCTCCGCGACATCAAATGATTGTTTAATTTAATCTATTTGTTAGGGTAGCAGGAGATATAAATCAAGTTGCAAAGGGTAGGAAGTGTAAGTGCCAGACAAAATAACTGAATAGTCTTAGGTCCAATTATCGATCCTTACAGGATTATCCCCTTAAGCATGTCTAGGACTAATAGGATTGGCGTAAACTAAAGTCGAAGTTTCTTCTCCTGTCCAAGTAGCATCTCCCTTCTCAGAGTGTGTCCAGATAATTTCTTTCTACTCCCTGAAATAAGATCTCTATTTGTTGCTGTTCCATGAAATGAAAGGGAGCCGCCAGCAAAGTCAGACGGACAAGAAAGGATGAATAAATTTGCAGAGGAGACTATCATGCACAAAACGCCCGCAAAAAGATGATTGACAATCTAATCACGTCATAATATAGGAAATCTCTTTCTCTCTCGTGGCCTTTTCCTTAAATTTACAGACTCGGATATTTTCTCCGAGTGGCCAAGGAGGTGGGCTCCTGTGCTCTCTTCCCCCTACAACAGTTTAAACACGCTACTGCTTTATCTTTATTTCCAAAGCAGTTACTCACAAAACAGTTTGACAAGTTTTGAGCGTGGATCCACAAACTTAAGGTAATTCTAAAAAAAGTTAACAGGAGAAACAAATCTGTTGTAGGTAAAGATAATGTGAAGGTTAAGTGTAATGGCAATGAAGAAGATTGCCACATTTTTAATTGGAGGCAATCCTCCAGCCCGACACGGTCGAAACTGACTTACACAATTACAAATGAACTGGCAAGAAATTGGTTGAGTCTTTTGTCTCAAATGTTAATGACTAACTTCAAGATATTTTATTGAAAAGTTATGTATTTGAAAAGAAATTAGGAACTGTGAAAGTTGTCCAAGTCAAACTCGGGGTGAAACCAGGAGAAACACCTAAATTTTACAAGCCAAAACCATGGTCGTCGCTAGAGGAAAATGTGTGGGTGACACCAACACCCATTCACGGATCCAGCAGGCAAAATTCTGCATCAGTCGACAAAATGAAGGTAATGGGTAGAGAAAAAAAGGAAAGAAAATAAATGGAAAGAAAGGAGAGAAGGAAAAGGAAAAGGAGAAGAGGGGGAAAAGACAGGAAAGAAGGAAAAGAGCGCGTGCGCTTGTATACGTAAGAGAGGGGTGGGTTCTGGGAGGGGATATTGGATTGTATGTAAGCTGTAAACAGCTCACGTCTTAAGAAACCCCGACAAAACACATGAAACGTAGTAGTATTTGTGCGGCAGAACTGCATTACTTGCAAGCTTCTCAGAAATGACAAACTTTTGATGGTGAAAGAGGGAGAAAAACAAAGACGCAAGGAAGGCAAAACGACAAAAGTGGCAGCCGAGCATGGTTTGAGGTCTAGAATTTTTCGGACACCTCACATGAGCTCCAGTCAAGTCCGTGAATCCTTACAAATGCCTAAATAATTAGCCAACTGAAGACATGACTTGCTAAAATCCGGCAAGAAGTTCCCATGCGTGCTGGTAGACGTTGAACCGCAGTATAAAATTTGTGTTTTAAAGTACAATTTAATGCAGTGTATGCGTTTTGTAGGGGACAGAGGCAGTAGCGCCGGCACGGCCGGGGGGATGGGATGGGACGTATACCCCTCAATGGTTTTCGAAAGTTTTCAATTTGTTTTAAATGAACCTATATAGATTTCTAAACGGTGTAGGATGAAGTATGTTCGTCACAAACCATTCAGAAACTATATCAATGTTTTAAAGCTCCGCGCGGTGTAACCCTCAAATTCTGTTTTTTAATACTGACCAAAGGTATTTTTTCAAAGGTACGTTTACGGGTTTTATAATAATAAGACTTGCGCACATCTTGAGAAACTGAGGATAAACAAACACACTGTCGCCCCTGAAACACATGATGAGAAACTTTTTTTTTTCAGAAGATATACAAACCATCCTTTTTCAGACAGCAGATCAGTATAAGAAGTGCTCTTACCTGTGGTTTTGTGTCTTGAAAAACATGAACATCCTTTTCCTGGCCTTAAAATAGTCTTCTAATCTTTGCAAATTACGTATATTTTGCAAAAATGTATTGCGGTTGTGATTTGTTCATTTTCCTTTATCGTGTAATTCCTTTTCACTATCGTTATTGCGAAAAGACTTATTCCTTTCAAAATTACGGCGCACTTCGCAAGCACTTGTCACAGTTTACACTCCATGGCCTGAAGACCATTTTTAGAACGATTACACACTGGAGATATTCTAGAGAGAACTAATTTCCGAAAACTTTGAACTGCAACCTCATACTAGCATCAAGATGCGATTTTATGGTAGACTTTTTGCAACCTTTGTAGCGCGATGTTCATGATTTGAAGTACATTACCCTCTGCGAAAGCTTACTTAAAGGTCACTTAGTGATGAAATATGCAATTCGTTAATCATCTATACCACCTCGTTATGCTTTCATTTCCCTATTGGAAGCTGTACATTTAGATTCTCGTTCATATTGAGTGAACCGTCTGTTTTTGGTGTGCTCTCATGAATTGTCCTTTGGAAGTCAGTAAAAATATCACACTAACGTACCCATTTGGTAGTAGTTGCCTTAGAGCTATCAGGAGGCCCTGTGCCATGCTCATGGTACCACCATTGGGGAGGGGTACCATACCACATCCAAAATACAACTAAATAGTGAAAATTTCTTTAAACAAAATCGTTTCAATACTTTTTCAATGATAGCACCATTTTGCAACTAAGCCACTTTCCTAACAAAAATTTCTCAAGGGGAGGAGTTTTAAACCCTACACTTAACCACCATAAGGACAATTTTTCAGCATATAATCAACACTTTGCTAATGATAGCATCATTTTGCATCTAAGCCACTTTAAAGGAATCAAAAAAGTCTTCTCAAAGGGTTTTCTCCCTCCATTATACCCCCCTCCCCCTAGGACGACACATTCGCACTAGGTGACAAAGGAAAGGTCCTATCGGCATTTTCTTGCCTTTAGTAGGTAAAACTGGCACATCCAGTGGCGAACGCGGGGGGGGGGGGGATTGGGATATGGCCTCCCTCACGGATGACAATTTTTTTAGATCCTAAAAATACGTAATTTTGTAACACAAATTTTAAAAGGTAGCACATGTGGCACCAGATTGCATGTAAGGACACCTAATTTTCCAAATATTTTCAAAGGGGAGGGGCTGTCTCCCCATGGCCCTTTCACTGATGCCATTTTTTTAGTTTCTAAAATTACGCATACGTTGGTTACAACATGGAGCTATTACGCCCATGATTACAAAAGGCGTTTAAGAGAAATGCTATCGTTACAGTAGGGAAAGAAGGGAACTATAAGGATGATGTGTGGAGACTACAAAGTCACAATTAATCCAATAATTCACCCAATTCACCCTCAGGAGTATTTCCTACCTCGCCCTGAAGAGCCACTACCGCAACTCAATGTGGGAAATATTGTAAAAACTCGACTTCCCGAATGCATACTTACAGATAGTTTTTGATCTTGAGTCTAAGTCGATTAACAATCATTTTGGGTTTCAGTGTACAAGACTAACTTTTATAGCGAGTCCGTCAGCTTCCATTTTCAATAATGTATAGATCATACTTTTAGCAGTTTAAGTAGGGGGGGGGGGTTATTGCTAAATCAAGATCGGTGGACTGAAAATTTGGAATACGTATAACGACGGGTTTACTTCAGTGTGACGCTAAATAGCCATTGATGTTGAACACCCTTTAACTCTGAGCTATGTTCGTGGTTGGCCCGAAAGATCAAGGGATGAACAAATATGGTTCTTACAGCTTCTTCACGGGTGAAAATTTAGAAGTGTTCACCGGCCTTAAAACGGTCTTCAATCTATTATATCAAGTTTAGCTATATAATGAAGCATTTAACACAAATCTAAAATTAACTTCACATTTATAATCTAAATGGGAATTTTATTTCACAAATTGGTGAGAAAGGTATAGTTTTACATCCAAAAAGAGTACAAAAAACATAGAGCTTTGTCGTGAAAATTATATGATGGGCTAAGATTGTACTATTGCAAATCACACATTAGGCAGACAAGTCCTTTGAAGCAGCTTTTAAATCACTTATCTAGCCTAAAACCACAATCCAAACAATAATATCCTGTAATCCCCTACTCTCTCTCATCAGTGAGCTGGAAGATTGTTTGCATTAGCTAGCAGAACAATTATCTTTGTTTATCTTTGAGGAACTTACTGCTGCAGGTGGTAATTGATCCTGTTGCAGGGTCCCCGTCCAAATTCACGATTCGGGGGATATGTGGTGACTGAAGTCTTAATTTAAAAAGGAACTGTTATTCTCATGAAGACTCTGAAATGTCAGCCACAGTAGAGGAATTCTTGAGGAAAGGAAATCATTGATATCAAATGATCAGAGTGTGAAGAGTGTACGTGCAGAGGGATTACACTATCAATTTTAACTTAATTGTGATCCTTAATACAAGATTACGTCAATTTACGTTTACAACGTTCTTTTTCTTTGAGCTGTGCCTTGCTTTTAAAGAGCGGGAAAAACCACTCAAAGTTTTGTCAATCATAACATAATTTTACACCAATGTAATATCCCTTTCTTGTACAAAAATAACTAGTATTGTTTTTGCCTTTGAATCAAATATCAAATATTGCATTGATTCTATTTCACCATAACCTTTTAAATTATGCACAACTGTTAAATACAATTAGTAATTCAAGTATATCCTTCTATTTTGTTTTTCTATTCGTTACTTGGCTTGTAGACAGTCATTTGTATTGTGTCGATTAGTTGTCTTATGAATAACAATAGAAAATTGTAAACTTCCTTGTTATTCTTTTCTTTTGTTTATGCCAGCTATGAACATTTATTAATGTTTAAGTGGCAATATATTGCTGTAAGTCAAGGAAAAGGAAACGTGAAGACAAGCCCAAATGGAAATGGTATTTAACTACTTTGTGTAAGTTATTCTTTGTCATAGCCGAACAATAATTTAACACCTCTGTACAAAAGAAATGCTAGGTTTAACGCAGTGTCATCATAAAAGTACAAGTCAATATTTACTAAGTTGCCAACGACAATTGGTTTGTAGGATTACTTGCATAATCTGAACAGGGTCATTGTTAAGTTTCTCATGTTAACTTAACTAAACGTATATCAATAATATTACGTCAGGAGTCAATGAAATAAGGGATACATGGTAATGTTCTGTACTATAAAGCCGGAACGTCTACAACAACGGGGAAAACCAAAGACCGCAATTTTAGAAGGAGTTGTGCTCACTTGGTGAACTTGGTGGTCAGAAGACAATTTGAAGACATGTGAAAACTTGTGAACTATGCGTAAATATCTCGGCCTATGGCAGGGAAAATGATTTTAAAGGTATATCGTCTCATGCAAGATCACACAACTGTCACACAAGGAGAAAGAATTGTTTCCGATGTTAGTGTAGCCAGTTTGGTCCTTACTGTTTCATGGACAGGTGGAACCTCTGAAGTTGAATTAACGTACCGAGATGTGATAGTTGGCTTACGATTCCCGTAAAGAACTTTGGTTATTAACAAATTGTTAAGTCACTGTCTGACGTAGCGATAAGAAATGGGAGGAATAACGCTTGTAGACAAACCTTCGACCTGTTTTTCTTATTTTCCAGGGTACTTGCTTTCACAATCTCTTAGACTTTGCCACACCAAGCAACATGATCTTGAATTTCTTTGTATTCTTTTAAATTGTAAAGAAATAAATGTAATGAAACTGATGTTTACACAGGCATGCGACTCAGGGTTGGGGCAGCAGTCCCTCTGGATTCAAATTTTCTCCGAACGAACAGGACGGTCCCTCCCCTTGCCTGACACAAAAACAAAACAAACAAACAAACATAATCCTACAGGCAAACAAAATTAGATTTGTTGCAAAAATGCTTCGTTTGAAATTGGTTTCACATAAACGATTCATCGTGTTTTAATGCCAGCAGATACGGTATAATATCTACCACGAAAAGAAATGCATGTATAAAGTAATTAATGTACTATATTGAGCAAAGAAAACAAGCCTATGTTATGTTACAAAAGTTGTCCTAAGAGTTCACGTTTTCTAAGGGAGAATCGTACATGCACTTTATATTTTATAGGAATTCTATCTCCATGAAAATCTCAAATGTCCTTGTTCATATAACTATTCAATGATTTTATTGATCATTTTACAACTAATAGTACCGCAATTACAAGATAGGGTAAAACAAAAATCTTTAAAGCTATAGCAGTGAGATAACATAACGATTAAACAAGTACAAAACTAAAAGTAAATTTTTATAGTGCATTCATTAGTTTCCTTGTAAACCTGTGAATCATGACTTAGTAATACCTTTTCCTATGTGTTATCTTTACCAGAATAAGAAATGAAATTCCACAAAACACTCCCTTAATTAGCAACAGGCTTCACACTTTTTACATAGTTAAAATTTAAATTTGCTGATTGTGTCAAATTAAGACTTGAGGTCTAATTAGACAAGCCAATGTAGTTTTTAAGGCGTTAAAGTTATAACAGATAAAAATAGAAAAAAGGATACTTACCGCCACTACACATCATAAAGGAACAAAAGCCATAATGTACAATGGTTGCAAGGAGTACCAGAAACACTGAAAGAAGATGAGTCATCTTGTAAATGAGTGAGTTGTTACTTGATTAGTACCAAATACTTTTATTATTCCTTTCACTTTGTAGGCTGTCTTATACCACAAGCAGTAGAGAGTGAAAATGAATCTCTTGACGGAGGAGTGCCCTTTTTAGGGTTAGACCAATCACCTGTTCCTGAGTGGTGCAAGTCTTATGTGAATCACTAAAATAATATGAAGTCTTCACAAGGTGGTGCAGGTAAATTAATTTTCCCATCATGCAGGTTCATGGACTGTTTGAAATTGCATCATGGCAGATTAAGGTATTTACTCACGAGGGCTCTTTTCAATCAGTTACTGCAGTATTTCCTCACACGTCCCTATTTTTATTCAAGGGTAATATGACAACGTAAAATGATGCATGGTTTTCGATAACACCCAAGAAATCCTGTTCGTCCTTTTAAAGTTAACTTAACCTAACTTGCTCTTAAAAGCTTTATGACGAGGTGAACAGCCTTTTTCTTTTGTTGTGAATATTTACCAGCAAACTAATTTCATATTCTGCTAATAAATTTATAATTTTATGGGTTTGACTGGCTTTATATAGTTTGTTTGACATCATCCATACTCAAGTGTCGTAACTTTGTAAATTCTTAGGTCTCTGCATGGCGAGTGAGGACCAAGACATTTCTAAATAAATATTTTGTACACTTTAAACAGTAAAGGTAAAAAAAAACAGCGGCAGGTTAGCTATCCCCAAGGTAAACGTTTCAAAAAGGATTCTGTTTGCAGTGTTGGATAGAAAAACATGTTCACAACTGTATTATTGTGTATGAGTTTTTACTGTAGGCCTAGATATTTTCGGAAGGAATTTCTCTTTCGTTTTTCGATCTACAATGCCACAAATACAGCAATTTGGTTACAGTGTTCGTTAACTTGAGAATCACGCTACATACGACTCCTCATCGTTTCTATAATGGAAAATATCAAACCGTTATCACCAATCTGACATCAATACAGTCAAAAGGAGGTACGAACCGGAATCTTGCGAATGAAAGTCCCTGAACAATATACGAAGCCATGGATAAATGAATTTTTGTAAGTCCGATAATCGCCTTTACATTACCAGTTAGTTGTAGGGCATTACGCAACTTCTTCAATGGGTGATTTCGATATCTTGGAAGGTAGAAGGTGGGTCATATATGGTGGGCAAGTAGCTAATACAAATAGGGCCGTAGAGAGCAGGGGGTATGGGGGTGTCACACCCCCAAATATTCGGTCGCCGCCGGCAAATTTTCGGTCTGTCGGCAAAAGGGGAGAGGGGGAAGAAAAGACGAGGAAAAGAGGAGAGGAGGAAAAGAAAAGGGAAGAAGGGAAAGGGAAGGGGAAGTAAGGGAGTGAAAGGGAAGACGGAGAATGGAAAGGAAGAAAAAAGAGGAAGAGAGAACGGAAGCACGCGGCTAGACTGTTACCGGCTATTTCGATTTTGGGCCCTTCATCTATTTGGCCCATTCAAGTAAGTTGAAGGCCCGTTGGCAAATAGATCATGCATGTGAGGGCCGCATCAACGGCCGTCGGTGTAATTGGACGAGCGACCGAGTCCGTCGGCAACTCGGGGAAAGAAAGGGAATGAAAGGCTTCCAGATAGGCGCGCTATGTCGGGAAATATGACATTCTTGAAAAAAAAAAACACTCTCTGGACATTATTCCTCACTTTTATTATCACCATGGGGTCAGCCATGAGATTACCCACAGAGAGGGTATCCTTAGCCCGTTTTCTAAATCTTAACCTTGACTTCATAAACATTTTGCAAATTCCTGAGGATCCGGTTTACCCACAAACATCCTGGGAAAAAATAATGCGTGCCGCGCATGTCTTCCCTTCACTGCACACTCAGGCGTTCAACTTTTGAACACCAAAATGTAACAGATATAGAACGCATCAGTGGCGTGCGCAAAGGGGCAAAAAATAAAAAAAGAGAAAATTTGAAACATCCATATCTTGTAGAATGATTTAGAATTTACACTTACTAATAGGGGTAAAGTCGAAACTTCTATTTCTTAAAACAACCCAAAGTGTTATAAAAAACAAAAGACAGTCTCGAAAATCACGAACCATTCGCGGTTCAACGTTTTGAGGTCTGCGCGCAGTAAAACGCAATTATTACAATCAGAATCAGATAGATTTGTTCATGGAGTTGTTTTCAAGAAATATAAGACAACTTCTTTCCATAGTGCGCGAAGAGCGCCGATAAGTTGATATTTTAAAATATGTAGGAAATGTTTATCTTAATCTTACAATTCAAGGTCATTCATAATTATAGCAAATTTTTCAAGAGACTCTAAATGACCTGGGATGGTTACCAAAGAAACTCACTGCAAAGTTTGCAGCGTACTTTTTGTAATAAGAATGAGGCATTGACGGGCATTTTAATGTTGGAACCTCTTGCCAGACTTTCCTGAGTGTGCCACTGAGGGAGAAGGCGAGATGACCTTGGAAGTTTACTCAATAAATCTCACGGCAATATCTACAGTACTGTAACACTGTGTGAATAAGAAAGGTGGAAACCCGGGCCTCCTGACACCCCTAAGCCCCCCTTCTTCGAGAATTTATGTACTGTAGTTTAGATGAACTGGGTAAAGTTACCCATGTACCAAAAAAAAAACTTCCAAGGTAATACAAGTGAGGTACAAAAGCCAGGTAATACAAGTGATCAAGAGAGACACTGAAGGTGCAAGCCTTTAATTCTTTTTTCAACACGCTCTGCAAAAACGCTCTTTCTCATCTCCCAAACTTCTCACACATATTTATGTGATCCACTTATTGAATAATGTTCAATGCCAAAAATTAAATGGCAGAAGTATCATCATAAAGGGTAGACGAAGTAACAATTCTTACTTAGGCCTACGGCATTGTATGTTTGGTTATGAAAGAAAAGAGGACTTAAACTTTATTTAAATACCTTTAGGTAGTATTAACCCGATTAAGGACCGCAAGAGATCAAAGTGAAGTTAAACGACAAGTACTGCTGATCCCATCTTTATTTCCGTTAACACAACCACACTCAACAATCTAGATGTGTGCCTGGATATTAACAGCAGAGAACCGTTCCGAATATATGTAACGTCGAGGGGAGAGCAGTTGAAACACGAGAGGTAGGCAATTTCATTTCTTTTCTGTGTTTTTTCAACAGATGAGTGTGTATTTTATATGAGCTAATTAGGTTTGCTATGTATTTCAACTATAGGTTTTCAAAAAGCAATGACAAAAAGACCGTATTCGGCCCACGATTCCATATCATTCCGCCGCCTGGCATTTCATACACGTTACTTCAAATAGACCGGGAGCCCAGAGGGGTTAACTTACCTGGAAGGTTATCAATTTTCATGTTTATTACTGTGTCTGACATGGGTTCAGTGTCAAGGAACTGGCCGTCTACCGGGTTCCTGGCATTGGGTGGGGAAATGGGGGTCACTGACCTCCGGACCCACAGGTAAGCTAGATGACCTAAAAAGGTTACCCTTTGAAGTCACCTCGTAATTCAAGGCCATATCCTCGGCATCTATGAATTAGGCGTGCCAGACATTTTAAGTGTTGGGAAGGGTCTGCAGACGCCAGTGATGACCTCCGGGAAGTAAGCTAGATGATCTCGGAAGGTTACCCAACGAAACTTACGGCAACATATTCAGTGTGCCTTGGTGAATAAGAAATGGCGATCGCCAGATATTTCAAATGTTGGGAGGTCTGCAGACGCTTCTTAATGGGCCCCAGGGGGAAGTAAGCTAGATGACCTCGGAAGGTTACCGAACGAAACCTACGGCAAAATATTAATTAAAGGTGCCTTGGCGAATAAGAAATGACCATCGCCAGACATTTTAAGTGCTGGGAGGGGTCTGCCAGACACCCCTGAATGTGTCCCCCGGGGAAGTAAGCTAGATGACCTCGGAAAGTTACCGAACGAAACTTACCGCCAAATATCCAGCGTGCCTTGGTGAACAAAAATGACCATCGCCAGACATTTTAAGTACTGGGAGGGGTCTGCCAGACCCCTTGCATATGCCTCCTTCTAGAGCTTCTAAATGACCTCGGATGATTACCAAATAAATTCACTGCAAAGTCTGCAGCGCGCTTTTTTGAATAAGAATGAGGCATTGACGGGCATTTTAATGTTGAAATCTCTTGCCAGACTTCCCCGAGTGTGTCTCCAAGGGAGAAGGCAAGATGACCTTGGAAGTTTACTCAATAAACCCCATGGCAATATCTACAGTACTGTAACAGGTAATACAAGTGATCATGAGAGACACTGAAGGTGGAAGCATTTGATTACATTTTAAACACGCTCTTCAAAGACGCTCTCTCGCATCTCCCAAACCCCTCACATATATTTCTGTACATCCACTTAAGATGAATAATGTGCAATGCCAACGATTAATTGGAAGAAGTATCATCATAAAGGGTAGACAGAGTAACGATACTTACTTACTGTGTTATATGTTTGGCTATCAAAGAAAAGAGGACATAGACTTGAGTTAAATACCTTTGAGTAGTATTAACCTGATTAAGGACCTTAAAAAATCAAAGTGAAGTTAAATGACAAGTGCTACTGATCCCATCTTTATTTCGTGTAACATAAGCACTTGGAAGGTAAACATTACAACCGCACTTTACAATCTAGATGTGTGCCTGGATATTAACAGCAGAGGACTGTTCCCAACATTTGTACTGTCAAGGAGAGAGCCTGGTTGAAACACGAGAATTAGGCAATATCATTTCTTTTCAGTGTGTTTGTTTAACTGCTTTGTGTGTGTGTTATATGAGCTAACTAGGTTTTCTATGCTTTTCAAAAGTAACGACAAAAAGACAATTCATAAACGTTGCTGCAGAATCACTGGAAATGAAATTTATGTGTTAATTACGAGGGCGTCGATCCATCTCAAAAAGTGGGGGGACTTTTCACCATTTGCGAATCACTGTCCTGGGGGAGGGGTCTAAAAAATTTCCAAAGGGGAGGGGGACACCCCTCCCCTTTGGAAAATTTTTGCTCACGTAAGGTGGGCTAGATGGAAAATGAAGCTACATTTGCAGCTAAATTTGAATTGAATATTTCACCAACAATTTCTACTTTCTTAGAAAGTTTTCTTCATTTTGCTTGCTTAAGTGAAATTTTTACTCAGTCCTTGGGGTAAAGCAGAACTACATTTCGTGAAGTGAGTGAACAGTAAACTGTTAGAATTTTCACGATTTACGAATCGCTGTCCTGGGTGAGGGGGTGTCCCCTCCCCTTTGGAGAGACAATGAAACTGGAAGGTATCTATATGGCAAATGGTGCCATATTTGGGCGAAATTTAGCTTTAAAGATGTAGTGTCAATTCGTAATCACAGTTTTAGTTTTCACCATTTTTGAAAAAGTGGGGGGGGGGGCTTTTCGGCGATGTCCCCCTTCCAAAAAAGTGAGGGGACGCGTCCCCCGTCCCCTATGATCCACGCCCATGGTTAATTATCCCTTACCTAACCCTTCATCTTGCGTATGCCATTATTCGGATATTTTACGTAAATACGCTACCATTATATTCACTAAAACCCTAGCATGCACACCGTATCATGCCTACCGTTTCGATATATATTAAGCAGGTGCAGACTCCGTGTACTGCTTGTGGAAACGCAAAATTTGCGTGGGAGATAGGCTACATGATATCGAACAGAAGTGCATTATCACATGTGCACTATCACATTATCACACGTGCTGTAGACTTCGGGGGTCAGACCTCCTGACCTATGAAGAGTGAATTAAAGTTTGATATGTGGATTATTTTGAAATGTTAAGTGTAAAAAATAAAGTTGCTTCACATACGCGAGGTTTTCGGGCGCTTCGCGCGTGCATTTCGTAAGTCTTTGTTCATTGTTACTTTATCCATATCAAAAACAGACAAATGGTCATATTGTGATACTTCTGGTCCATTTTTTCTTGCACATTCAATGCGATTTCAAGATAATGGATGAACATTATAATGCCTACCAATTGGTACAAATTCCAAACCTTACGGGACTTCGCCCCGGTTAATCAACCGAGTTTTCCCTCGATGCGGGGCCCCTGGGACAACAACCAATGGGGAAAGCTTGTCGGACCCTTGTCGTCTGCTGCACCATTGGCTCGGGAGTGGATTATGACTATCAAAAAGGCCCTTCAAATAAAAAAGTTTCCCCACACCTGGTGTAAGTCTTTGGAGAAGGTTAACAATGCTTTGAGCTGGGGCGGATATGCGTTCGGGATTCTCACTGTTAGAAAGGGACAAAATATCCCTGGTGTGCTTCTCCTTCAGTAACGCGTAATGAAAATGGCCTACACAACCACCTTACCAAAGCAAATCATTAAAAAGCTTTTTGAGGCTGTGTTCTCTCAGTAGCCCTCGCGATTTCGATGAAACATTAGGCCCACAAACCAAAAAATACTTTAGGGCCCCATGAGTACGGCATGCATAGGATGACTTCAGTTTTGCAAGCTTTGGAGATAAAAAAAGCCACAGTGGACAAATCGGGCCCGTAGCCACAGGGGGTATTTCGGGGCAATGGCCCCCAAAATATTTCTGCCCACCAGATGAAACTGCATAGTAATTAAAATAGGCGCCGGCATGGGGAGCATGGGGGGAGGGCGCGTTCCCCCTAATCGAATAATTTTGACAATTTTTTTTAGGGGGAAGGGTGAGGTGTGTTTTCGACGGAGTGATGGATCTATTGCAATCATTTGCTATCACTAATGTTTCTTAGACTATCAAAATTTTTTCAAATCTTTCTCAAATTATCAAAATTTTCGCGCCCTTCGCGCGCTTTAACCCTTACTACAATGTTGTTCTAAATATCAATATCTTCCGACAGCAACTCCCAGAGAAGCACAACAGCAAAAGTCCAAAGCTGTTTACAAATTACCGGTTGGAAGACTGGCTTTTTGAGTGGCATGTAGGTTTGTTCGGCAACTGAAAGTGTCTCGATGTAGATTCTGAATGCAGGTTTTGTCATGGAAATCTTATATAACGAAAATTTCGGGGCGCTACGCCCGCATGCCACACGGTTTGTACTCCATCTCATGGCCATTATGAAGGTAATAATAAATGGTACCGCTACTATTCTGATCACAACTTCAAGAGACAGAGCCAAACATCTGTAGGGGCCTTGTATCAGTATGGTATCTTTCAATCTAGTTTGTAGCATGTTGTGGAGTTGTTTAGATGGGGTTTTAACTGCTCAGTTTCTAACCGTGATGGGAAGGTTGGAACTTGAACGTACGTATTGGCCGTAATATAATTTTCAGAAATTTTTACCGAACGCTTCGCCCGCAGCCGTTATGGGTACAGATGGTTACTGTTAATACACTTACGACGAAACATTATTCTGAAACGCGCTTGTTAGTCCTTCACCCCTTTTGTTATACCTATCAGGGAGGTCTAATATCACCTTCCTGCGCCTCTCCTTCCCGCCAATTTTCCATTGCTGGAAGCTGTTCGTCTGGATTTTCGTTCAAAATTAGTAAATATACGATAGTTGTAAAGTGCTCGGCATCATACTCTGTATTGTCATTTGTACGTCAGGTAATAAGCATTCAGAGGCGTATTCAGGGGGCCATGGGCCTCCCCCACTGATGCCGTTTTAAGGACCTAATAAACATAAAAGAAATTTAACAGAAAATTTTACTTCAAAGGTATCATATGTGGCACCAGACTGCATGTAAGGACACCTAATTTTTCAAAAATTTTCAAAGAGGAAGGGGACACCCCTTCCCTTAGGCCCATCCCCAAGGCCGGCAATCACACGACATACCACCCTTACAAAAAAACGTGTGGCAGATTGTTCCAAATCCTCAGGTTTTCACATGTTTTTACCACAGGTTATCACAGGTTTTTGCATGAAAACCTTTGTTTTCCCTTGACAATGACACAGGGTGGTCAGTTACCACACTTTGCCACAGGTTTGGCGCAGGTTTGCCACAGGTTTTCACAGGTGTTACATGCAGAATGTGTGGCAACCAAAACCAACCTTATCAAAGAATTCTGAGACAAAACCTGTGGCTTGAAATTATAGGCAGGGAAAGGTGTGTCAACCTGTGTCAAACCTGTGTCCAGAGTGTTCCAAATTCGCAGGTTTTCACCCATGAAAACATGTGAAGTCTTTTGTTTTTCACGTGTGATCACGCGTGGTTGCAGACACAGGTTGACACACCTTTTTTTTGTAAGGGCACACTCTAAAAAAAAAAAACAAGAGTGAAATTCACTCAAAAAAGAGTGAATTAAGGAACCACTCCTAAGGAAGATTGAATTTTACCAGTAGTGGAGTGAAAATTCACTCCAAATAGTGCCGCACTTTATACACATGGAATATCGCTCTATTTGGAGTGAATTTTAGATGCCCTTTTATAATGCAAAATAAAGCAAAGGGGGATTTGGGTAATAGCCAAAGAATGTTTAAGTGGACTCCACGCGCGTATTTAGGCGTAAAAAGCTATCCCGAATGAGAGGCAGTACAGTAGCCAAAAAGACGGGGGGCTTCAGGAGATTTGTTGACAAAGTATTTTTCTCTAAGACAGCATAGTTCCCTCTTCCACCTAACCAAAAATTAGAATTCACTAAATTATGGACATTTCTCGGTCATATATGATCAGCTCCGAAACTATCCCAAAGATAGCACCATTTTGCATCTAATCAACCTTAAATTAACAAAAATTTCTCAAATTTCAATATCTTACACCCCTCCCCTAGTATGGCACCTTTACGTAGTGTCAAAGGAAGGATCCTCACTGCTGTACAAAAACGCAGTGCACATAAAAGGGTGCAATTTACGCAAACATGGGAGTTTAACTGAGGTAAAATTACGACATCTTCGGTGGTGCCCCCCATCACCAAAGTCTGGCGGCGCCACTGATAATTAATAGTTAATAAATAAGGGGAAAATTTTATGCCCCTCAATCACAACACTTACCCCCTAAAATGTAAAGATGGTTACGGGCCCGGGACAAATTTTAAATTATTAAAACATCGAATTATATCCTAATGATTCATTTCAAGCCCAAAGTGAAGCATTGGCATTTGGAGGACGATTTGGCTTAACCTTCGAACCAGACCCATTACCAAGGGAGAGGGGAGGCAGGGTTGCCTCTAGTTATTTTTTCTCACCCTCATAAAATTCAAAATCACCATTGCCTTATTATATTTCAGTATGCCTGGCCCCATCCCCTAAGAAACTGTTTCACCCATGAAAGCTCCTATTACAGTGTCTTGTCGGACCACGGGTCTGCCTCGAGCCCTCCTTTCATACAGGCCTGCCGAATCTGCTAGACTGGTAATGACGGAATATGGGGTATTATTCAACAACCAAAAATGTCTTGCAAAATGTCAATCACTCAATATATACTATCGGTCCTCACTTTGACTCAGGGTGTTGTAAAATAAGTAACATGGATCACACTAAGAGTGCTAAAATATGTAAAAATATGTATAAATACTGCGTTTACCACTTCAAGTGGGTTCAGCAGGGTCAGGGGAACACGTACCCCCCCCCCCCAAACGTTGGGCTGTTCCGCCGTGTGCTCCCAAAAGAGATTTTCGGTATCAAAATTCATGCACAAACACACCAATTATATGTTGATATGAACAAGTGAACCTACCGTCACTTGATAACACAATCATGAGGCATTAAATGTTCTCAAAACTTTCCGCCCATCTATTTGTTGAAGAACTGCCTAATTGGAAAATTTAATTCACAGCTATCTTTTCAACATTCATTTTAGCAGCTTTAATACCATTCCCATATTGATCTGTTGATTTATATCTTGTAGTGAGATTTTATGTTCGAAAACTGTAAAAAATACTATTTTCGTTGCCCTTTCCAACGCGTATCAAATAAATATAAAGCTATTGTCCGTTTTTTTAAATTTCGATGCCTTAAAATTTGCAAGCTGAACTTTGCTCTCCTAAAACATCACAGCGGAGGAGGGAGAAGCGCAAAAGTAAGAATCATAAAGTGGTGATACCCCAAAGGTACTTAGTAGCAGAATTTTCTGCTCGCTTTACGCGTGCGCTAGGGCTGGTTTCGGCGGGCACTAGCAGGAAATATAGTTGTCATAATATAAATTTGAAGGCACCCCAAACCTAAGAAACTGTGCTTAAGGGCTTTATTTCCCAATATTTCTCGTCACGTCATCATCACAGCCGTAGATGCACCTTCGATCTTCTCATGTGAAGGTTTCCCCTCAGTAACATACATGGACGCTAGTTGTTTCAACATTATTTCCTATTGGGCAACATAAATGGATTTATTTTTAAAGCTTAATGCAAACGTTTACATAATTTGACCTCCCCGCGTACAACCACCCCTAATCAATAGAATGTTAGAGCGAGTAAGGCTAACGAAATGGTCAAATTGTGATTTGTGTCTGTCTGTGTGTGAGATCTGCTTGTAGTGCTCATCATCCAATGCCATCTGGAAATTATTGAATGCTTCACCCTAATAATAGTCACAATTTTGTAAGTACTTCAGAGCCTTCGGGACTTCTCTCCTGACCTTCCTGGATCTTTGTCCCTGGGCCCCACCAGCGGCCCTACGGTGGGCTGTTGGATCCCAGCACCTACAGAGGACGGTTTCTAGTCACTGCAAAGCTCAGCCCTTCATTCTGGTGTGTCCATCTGGCGGAATGTTGTGCCCCAGTGTCCCTGTGAAAGGAGAAACTGTCCGGGTGTCTGAGACCATTTATCCTGAGGAGAATGTGTCCGAGACAGAAAATTATGAGGTAAAACTGTCTCCCCGGACACATTCTCTCAGGAGAAAAAGTCCGGGGTGGGGAGAATCTGTCCCGGACAGCGTTTGCCGGGAGGAAGTGTACGGACGAAATGTGTCCCGGACCATTTCTCCCGGGAAATTTGAGTCCGTGTTTAACTGTACAGCAATAGCAGGTGACACACCACCATAGATAAGTATATTAATGCGCATATTTGTTCAATGTCACAAATAACACCTGGAAGATACAATAAGATTTTTAATAAGTTAGCAAATAGGATGAGGTGTTCTGTCAATATGATAAGAAAGCAGCCCAAATTAAGTATCACTGATGCCAAAGTGGGATCGCCTGAATTAACTTTTGGGAAATTATGTATACAAGGCTGTCAGACAGTAAAAACTCTCGGCTAAAGCGCGGGTCACACTAGAGCGACAGCATTACCGTCCAATTTTATAAGTTTTAGTTAAAATGTTCTCCATTCTTGTTCAGAAAGAGCCCAAAATTTCCCAACCTGTTTAAATATATGACTTGTATCAGAGAACTACGAACATAAAATGTAAACCAATAATTTGGTGACGTTACATCGGCAGACAGCATTAATCACATACCCGCGTGCAAAATTCGGATTGATTTCCGAACAAATAACGCTCGGTCGAACGATATAACTTATATAATGGTAGCAGAACAGTTTATTGTAAGACTGAATAGGTAAGAACAGTTATCGATATAGCGTGACCAACCTTAAAATAAAGTCTGCATAAAAACTTGGTACGATTTAGAAAAATTCGGATAGGATTTCAGATTGAAAATCCGCGATGAGTGTGAACCGCCCTTAAATGTACGAAAACTTTCAGCTCCAGTAAAAAAACATTTACAGTGATGGTAGGGTATATTGAAATTGGCACGAATTGCCTATTTTTAAGCTTTGTATCTTATACCTGGCGAAAACTTTTACAGGGTTTTAAAGGTCACTTTATATTTTCATATTAGTGTGTAAGTCAACTGAGGATTTTATGTGACCTAGCTTCCGGGGTGCCAAATTGGTCCGTGGCTGCTTTGACTCATACCTTTTAGTATGGAGTGACGGTGGATAAGTATAAACCTGAGCGTTAAAGTAGGGGATGGATATAGGGTAAGAAAGTAGCGTAATGCAAGGCATGACAGATGACCGGGTCGACTGGATCAGCGAATGATTTTTGTCAGTCACACCGATGTGAGTAAGAGCGATTTTACATCCATGCTGTCATCACTCACGCACAGATCGTCGCAGAAGTCATGATAGATATTTAACGTTAGTGATATTATGTCACTTACGTAATGCCACGGATCAAATTTTCCAGAGACTATGTGAAGCAAGAAAGACAAGTATCGAAAGCGGTAGCTATTATGGGTACATGATCCTTCCGGCCCCAGTATCAGCCTTTAAGATAACATTAGGTATTTCCCAAGCACTTCGGAATTTTGGAATTCTGATAAATATGAGATGAAAGAAAGTCACTGAAACATTACGTCAAATGAAATAGGCTGTGTTGCCAACTTACTGTGTAGAGAGGAAAGAGCTGATGGTGTTAAATGGTAGGTGCTTTTAATGCAGCCACTTCGTGAAAATTGTATCGAACTTGAATTTGAGAAGTAGCCAAAGTGAAGTAACGCCGGGTTCATTTAATCATTTAAAGCCTCTAACAACACACCCCATCTGTACTTTGAGTGAAACTTATTTTGAACTATATACACGTCGACTTGATGTATTTGTCAATTGGCGTTTTAATTTTCAAATTGATTTCCAATCATATGGGACCATGTTCTGGAGTAGTGTGTGTTAATAAAATAACAGACTGACAAGAAATTGAACGAGTAATGGGAAATCAGAACAAGGTGCTTACGATGACTGTCAACATAGAAAATTTCTTCTATAAATGTCACTCCCTATGATACGTTGCGCCAATAATTGCGCAACGATATGCATAATTAAGTGTAAAAATGTTAAGATACATACTCCCAACGTTGAAGTCTGAGTGCATGAATTTGTGAATGATTTACTTCATTTTTGTCGTGAAATGGTATCGTATAATAGTACAGAAAAAACCTGTTACATATCACTTACGAATAAAAACAAAAAAGGAAAAACCAATACAATAAACCAAATTATTCTTTGTTTCCAAACGAGAACAAATGTTTATTTTAAAGTTAAGATATGCGCTCCCGAATGTCACTCAAACAGAGCACGATTTTGCAGGATTGTGTTGAATGATTCATACCAGTAGACCTTAATAATGCTTCAAAACAAATCTTTACCAAAGCACTTAATTTATAAAGAAGTCAAATAATGATACTTGGCATAAATACAAATAATGTCAGCAAAAAAAGATGGTCATTTATACTGAGTAAACGAAATGCATGTTAATATGCTCTAAGTAAAGGAAAAATACCCTTTACCGTAGAAACTTAAATGTGACGATGAATAACCACTGCTGGTAGGAAATACTATGTTCCAAAAGCTTTTAGTATTAGGTGTCAGAATCGGTTGGAACCTTAGTTGGAATGTCCACATTGATTATGTTTGTAACACCATTTGTAGTAGAAATCATAAGTGTAGAAATATGATGAAAAGCTTCATTGACATCCCTACCATTGTTTTTTATAATAAAGGCTGGCCTATACCTTGCCAGTCATGGAATACTGTAATCTTGTATGGGGTTCTTACAATCAGGGAAACATCGACCGTATTGAATAGTTTCAAAATTGTGTGACCCAAATTATTCCAGGTGCTAGCTATGACGAATGGTCAAGCGACCTTTCAAGTTGATCGACTTGGCTGACAAAGTTTCTGTTAACGTATCAACATGAAAAGACTTGCTATGGTTTAAGGTGAGGAGATTCACACTTTTCACTCAAACAAATTGCAACAGTATGTCTTATCGTTTAATATTGTCTTTTGGGTAGTTGTTGATAACATATCCAAAATCGGACACAGGTTTTGGTTCGTAAGTGATTAATTTGCCTAATTTCAGAATATACCGCCACTTATCACTTACCTCAACAAAATGCATACTTTCAGAGAAACAAATTCTTGGAGAATATTAGAAACATGACTCAGAAGACAGGAATTATACGGGGTATGTATGAGCTTGAATGACTTGCACCTTATTTGCATAAAATCAAAATGGCCGCCATTTTTCATATGCAAGGTCGACGACCTCTACGGTTATCTATTCACCTAGTAATGAATACAACGGAATTGAATAAGAACATGGTCCATTGAAGATGGGGAAAACAAATATATATATATATATATATAAACGAAAAAAGAAGGGATCAGTCTCATAGTTGACAAACAAGAATGCAGATTCAAAAAATGAATTTTATTGAAATTTCGGTCCCCATGGGACCTTCTTCAGCAATGATTAGAGTTCAAGTGCGAAATTTAGAGTTCAATGTACAAGGAAACATACTATTCAACTTAGCAAACATATACTGTTAGACTAAGCGGTTAAAGAATTGACGATAATACAATTATCAAACAGATAAACAGAGGAAGTCACAATCGGAGAATTGCGGTGTTTAACTTGGTTGAACACATAGGCCTACTGTTAGACTGTAAGACTTAAGGCTAAGTCTAACAGTAGGCCTATGTGTTCAACCAAGTTAAACACCGTAATTCTCCGATTGTTACTTCCTCTATTTATTTATAGGGATAGGGTTAATCCAAATTGAAACCATCATTGAAAACTCTGTGGGTTTGCTAATTAGATTATTGTAAATCAAACATTAACTGGATGCTCACGTCAACCAACGTTATTTTCCATTCCGCTTATGCTGATCCTATAATCTAAAGAATCGACAAACATTAAACTGTTGGTGCCTGTGTAGTAGACTAGGCTTTGTCATCCTTAAATTCAGACACTGGTCATCCCAAAGTATATTTCTAGTGTGGGTATCAAAATTCTCCGTTGGTAACTCTTCTTTGCTTGACAGCAAAGTTTGAAAATTCAAAAGATGCAAAGTAGCTTGCATTCCACATTTATAAGGCAGAGAGAGAGAATGTTTGGATTACAAATTATAGCATTGTATGCTCACCAGGACATGGTTGTGTCCGCACAATTAGGTTTATACAGTTATAGGGGTGGGGCGGCGGCAAGCTGCATAGTAAGGAGAATTGAAACTGTCTGAGATGACGAGATTTGCCCTTTCATACTATATGTCACATCTTTAGGTTTTCTTATGTACAGTACTTTGACAGTTTGTCAACCAATATAATGCAGCACATTACAAAAAAACTTGGAAAGTGAGCAATCTACCGTAAATTGATTAGGATTTTCTGTACCAAGAATAAAATAACTGTTCTGTAAAGTACAGTGAAAATATAGCCTTTGTAAAATGAGCAGATAATTGAATGAATGATTTTTTTAACACTCATGCATACATAGTTTTAATAGTTGAACCGTGCATGCACGGCTATAATAATTCAACCATGTGTGCATCGAGGTGAAAAATTGGTCTGTGTGTAATGTGTATAGCTCAATGCAGTGAACACTTAATTTGGCCCATGTCCCTGATACAGTTTGAAGTAGTTTCTACTGAGCCACCTGCATTAAAGTTCACCTCAATAGACTGAATTTGTGAAAAGAATGTCTAAGCACACAGTAGGCCTTAACTAAAGAATTTAGGAGGGTAGGGTATGCGTATAACAGTTTGGGGCAACACGCATTGCATAAGGCAGTGAAAGAGAAAGCAACAAAATTAATTCACTTTGAAAAATACTCAGAGTCCACAAAAACAAGTTTTCCAGCGAAAATGCCTACACTGTTTGATAATAATAGTAACAATAATAGTAATATAGGCTGGTTCCTTGCACAGTTCCCCGGCATCCTCCTTTGTCAGGTTGGTGCCAAGACAATAGGACAGCATGGAGTAACAGAAGGGAAGAGAGATAAAAATGAGATAAAGTTCGTATTAATTCAAAAAATATTATATATACCCTACTCAAGTATATTTCTACACATGAAAGACGTAATTTTGTTTGATATTCACATCTTCTCCCTGTAGTGCGCCACTGTATATTGCCGAACAACAACAACAACAACAACAACAACAACAACAACAACAACAACAACAACAACAACAACAACAACAACAACAACA
>WURT03160824.1:0-10727 GCA_009936505.3 Holothuria glaberrima | reverse complement strand
AAAGAGCTCCACTTAAATATTTTGTTGTTTCTTTCATCATTGTGTCACAATGTGTTTCAGCTTTGCCAAGAAGCCCAGAAGTATTGGTTTTCTAGATTGTTTTACTTAAACAACGTAAACTTAGGTCGAATCTTAAAAAATGAAGAAATAAGTACTTGAAAATTATGGAGAAGTTTGCAATAGTAATATACACGACTTCATAAATAATATGTCATTTTTGTGAGAGAGGGATGATCACGTCTAAATTTAGAAATCCTTTTTATTTAAACCATCTCGAATTACATGTTTTTTTTTTTTTATTTTTTGGAAGATTTTGAAGACCACGCTTTGCCAACTTTTTTTTGGTTGGGGGGGGGGCAAGTGCCCCCCGTTATCCTATGGCGAGTCGCCCTTGCTTTTAAGTATAATCCCCTCAACCTTCCTACCACCCCAATCCAACTTACCCTCATAAGATGGATTCTGGTAGCTCGAAATCGGACATGTTTGCAACGCCTATAAATACTAAGAAGTGTATGCATGTTGTAAGATTATGAAGTATGAATAATTCCTCTTTTGATTGATCGTCTTATTTCAGGTGTTGACAGACATGGAATTAATCGGTGTTACTTTGAACAGCTCGACATCCAGTCCTACTACACCTGCACCTAAAGAATACGTCTTTGAAGATTCGACTCAACGACTAATTGTCTCAGTCCTGGTGTGTCTAGTGGCACTTATTGGTATTCCAGGAAACACCTTAGTAGTGCTTGCCGTCATTCTCACCAAAAAACTTCAAAACATCACCAATGTCTTTGTCGTAAACTTGGCTTTGGCGGACCTATTGACGTGTCTGGTGCTTCCATTCCAAGCAGTGTCCCTTCTGAATGAAACATGGCCTTTGCCAAAAACTGTCTGCATAACGGTAGCGATCCTCCTTTGGGCAGGACTAGGGACCAGCGTTGTGAACCTCGCTTTAATAGCGCTCATACGTTACCACATAATAACTCGTCCGCCGCAGTATAGCAGAAAGATCTTTGGCAAAATCATCACCGCAGTCTTGGTCATTTTGAGCTGGATTTTACCCCTTTGCCTTGTTTTCTTTCCACCATTGGTGAACCTTGGCCACATCGGGTACTCAAAAAGGTACAAAATGTGCGCAGCGGACGATACGCATGAACACAGTGATGCCTACACCATGATCAGCATACTGGTGGTCGAATTGCCATGTCTGGTGGTTATAGCCGTGTGCTACTTCAAAATTTATAGACACGTGAAAAGAACAAGCCGTGACGTATTGCGTTGTGCCCGAAACCAATCACGACCACCGAATCCCCTTGCACCTCCCTCTACAAGATTTGGGGGAGGCGGTAAGCGGGAAGGTCCTCGAACAGCTCTGGAAGTAGCTGTTTTTCGTCGGAGGGTCAAAGTGGCCAAAAATTTGTTCCTGGTAGTGTGCTCTTATGTCATTTGCATACTACCGTTTGGAATTTTATGCGTCATCCCTTTGCCATTTTATCCTGCAATACCCTGGGCGATGGTCCTTCTAATGATTAGTAGTTGTATCAATCCAATCATCTATGGGTTGCGACATCCACAGTTCCAGGACGCGTTCCTGCCTCTGCTGAATTGTTCTTGGAGGAGGGGACCAGAAAAGGAACTGCTTATCCCCAGATTAAACCCAAGAAGGAGAGCTCGTTATTACCGCAGGGACAGTATATCACCTATTAAGGAACAAAAATGACAATGATTTATAATTTTTCACACATATCTTTTGCTCCACTTGATCGAGAAATGATACCTTATTTTGTCTGAAACGAATGAGTTCCAACAAGGGCGAGAAGGCAAGGGAGCATACTCCATTTAATGATATCATTTACCCCATGTGGAGTAAGAAATCATTAACTTGTAACTCGTTACTTTCGTGCACTTCGCAGATCTTAGTTGGCAAAAATATTTATAGAAACAAGGAAAAAGGCGATGACAGTGAAGATATGACACTTGTCCTGTTGTTTGCATAGGCTGTCAAAATGTGGGAAATGAAATATTGATGTTCTGTATCATTGTTACCCTGTGTCTCCCACGTCACATGAAGCTGCTGAGTGTTGTACTACAAATAATATTATATTATATGGATATCGCCAAGACAATGTACGAAAAATGTTGTAAACTAAGCAATGATATGAAACTGTTGTGAATCGTTGAATGCACATTTGCCTAATCTGATTTCAAGAAACATTTCCTTGACGTATTGAAAATGGCAATCAAGCAACTTTTTGGTTTTCAAAAAGGTGTTAATTATTGCATCACCTGTCACACAAATACAATAGTACTTCATTAAAGTCGTCGCAACACTGAAACTATTGTAATAATTACGGTAGAGACTTGACAAGTGTGGTATTGAGTTTTCATAATATATTACATAAGTTAACCGTTGACTATAGGTAAGAGAAGCACCACCGCATAGAACGTTGTGTGCATAAGTTACTCTCTACTTTCGAAAACTTAGTTTATCTCGAAACTGAAGTTAATACACACTTCATTTCCTACGCACGATACTTTAGTGCAAGGTGAAAAGATACTAATCACTTAACAATGAAAAAGCAAGTGGATGGAGTTTTTACTTCCCGTAGCACCATCGTGATAAAAAGGTGTCCAGACAACTCGGCCCGGACATCTCGGCCCCTGAGACATGTCGGCCCCGAGACAACTCGACAACGGAGACATTACGGCACTCAGGACATCTCGGCCCCAATTGAATTCGATGGAAAAGAATGTACAATATTGCAAACTGGTGCAATGACTGCCTTAATGAATGTTTCTAAGAAAATTGCAATACCTTGGTCAGTATCTTGAAGACGGATTAAACTGGAAGGCAAAGGATTAACAATTTGAAAAAAAAGTGACAAGTGGGTGATCACTGATCAAGTTTAAGCCCATTCAGGCTCGTAGGCAGGGAGTCCAGGCAGTGAGTCCAAAATGTTCACTGTAGAATCCTGGGTGTCGAGCACCTCAGTAAACTGGAAGTAGTTCGTCTTGACTTATCATTGTGCCCTCTCCCCCTACGTTGTGCAAATGTTATCTATAGACTGTAACAAATTACACATTCTGTACGAATGTTAGGATATCATAATACGCATAATGACGTCATATTCTATCCCAACACCTCAAATTCCTTCGATGTACAAATCAAGGTCATTTGTGTGTTTCTTATTTTTTACTAATCTATCATCTTCATTCAAATTTCTCATATGGTTACGTCTAAAACAAATTTGCAGCGGCGTAGGAAGATGTTTGACATGGGGGGGGGAAGGGGCAGACCAGACGAGATTTCTCGACCTTGACCCCCCCTTCCCACACCAAAACATCATATATATTTGATCAATTTGATTTTTCCGATTTTAATTTGAGCAACAAAAAAAAAATAAAAATATGCAAAGAAAAAGGAAACAACAACAACAACATCAACACCAGATCTGACCAGCGGCGTAACGATGAGCCTGGGGACCCCCGGCTTCTGGACCCAAAGCCCCCCCTATCAGGATGCCCAGTGGCGCGGCCAGAGGTTGGTGATTGGGGGCACTTAAGAAGATGGTGCTTTAAGCCCACCCTGGATACATTTGGCCAGAAGATCGGTGTAAATTGTGCATTTTTTAGAAAGTTTTGTAAATTTAAGATGGCTTAGATGCAAAATGGTGCTATCTTTGAAAAATTTCCGAACTGATCATGTATAAGAAAACTTTCACATTTAAGTGAATTCTTACTTTTGGTTGACAGTAAAGAAAAGGTGTGGTGTCTAAAAATTTCACCCTTGAAAAATTCTTGTTTAGGTAAGGTAGCTTAGATGCAACATGCAGTTATGTTAGGAAAATCTTTCAGTCAATTCCATGCATAGAAACTAAAATTATTTAGTGATATTTTGGCTGTGGCATGACACTCGTTATAAAGAAATGTGTAACGACAAATGCATACTGCAAATGTTACCGTATATGCTACTAATATCATAACATTGCTCTAAGATTCTCTTCTGATACTGGGTCCCTGAAGAGGTTGGAGTTGTACATTTTTTTCGGAAAAGTGTTTTGGTTACAATAATGTATTGTTGCCCCAATAATAGTTACAAGATATGGAGCATGTACGGTGATTAATGCGCGCGAAAGGCGCCTAAATTTTACACTGAAAATCGTCACCATAACAAACTTTGCGTGCAGACTTTGCACTGAGACACCTTAAATTCCTCACAAAATGCATCAGCTAATTAAAAGGCAAGTCTTTCCCTGAATTCCACTACTTTGCATTCTTGCAATGCCTTGCTCCTCCATAATGACTCCAATGCACAAGATCAATCGGCGAAATTGTAAAGAACCCTCACCTTTGAATAATGCAAATATGTTTGAGACAGTATTGAAACACGGCCATGCTATGAGGCTGCATGCGCGCAGAGCGCGCGAAAATTTTGATGCTTTGATTGCTGATATGTCAAAAGAACTCAATACTCATTTCCATTCCTGAAACCAGGAATATTGCAGATACAATCCCAATTTCTTAGACCTTGAACTTACTAAGCCTGGCTTTTTTCTGTGCATCAGTGTAGTTAGGGACCCCTATTGGTCGGGGCCCCCAACTTAGCAAGGTCCGAGCCCATGGGAGATACGCCACAGGAACTGACAACGGTGAAGAATGATGTTTGATTTAAGGAACATTTCTTTGCCAGTACTGCTTAATTCCTTAAGACTTCAAATTAAACTTATAAATAATTTCAACTAATCTGAGTATTAGGGGTAATTAAATTTCCTGCAAGTTATCTCTCAAAAATGTCTGATTTCCTATAAAATATCCCGAACTCAATGTGAATTCCCAAAATTGTCCATTTTGAGGAGATTTCCTTGAAAGTTGACATACTGACTTTTTATAACATCAGTATTGACCTTGAAAGATGTGTTATTGATAGCTTTTTCTTGTAAAATAATCAGATTGTTGTATTAGAGTATGATGCGGGCACGATTGTGTTTTCATGACATCAGACAAGTAGACGACAAGGCCTAATTTATGAAAGTACATAATTATATGTATTGAACACTATGAATCGCGATTTTTTTGGGGGGCGAGCAAAATGACATTTGGCACCCATACAAAATTTGAGGGGGCCATGGCCCCTTGCCCCCGGTACTTACGCCACTGAGATATAAAAGTTGGCCGCTATGATTTATGTCCTAAACAAGCGTTGGGCAATGGCGGATGTTGGGGGTGGGCGACCACCTTATGAAACCTGATTTACGGGTTCTTTTGTCACGCTACCACCTCTCGCTCAGACTGACGAGGAACTGCAGTGACATTGAAGTTTGTGCTCCAGAATGTTTTTCTGCAATTTGACGGTTGTTAGATGCCACATTTTCTGTCCCACTGATGGACCCTTTCATGACTGACGAGCTGTCAGGCTCGTAGCCAGACCAGGTACTTAAGATGGCGAGGTAAGTTCCAAGGGGAGAAAATATTTTAGGTACAAGATACGCTTAAGTGCATTGAGGCATGGTGATTTTTAATTTTCATGGGGGAAAACATTTTTCTAGGGGGTGCCGCCGTCCTGCCCCCTAGCTACGTACTTAAAAACAAATGAGGTAAATTTGTGTTCCAAAGAGCGTTATTTTGCCAACTAGAACGTCTCTAAACGCAATAAAGAGCCTTTTGGCTGAAATAATTTAGATGCCACGCAGAGCCGCTAAAGTAATACGGGGCTCATACTTTTAGAGGAATGCCTTTGCCGACAAATTTTTAGGGTTGCATTTTCTTCTCTGAGGGCAGGTTGCTGCTTCAAATTTGATTCTTCATTTCAAATGCTGACTGCATCTTTGGGCCTCTCTGAGGCATATCAAGTTCTTTTTACCCTTGTGTGGAGGTCCTTTTTATTCTCAAATAACACAATTTACACAATTTTCAGAAGCAACTTTCACCAAAGGCTTGAAAGTGCCATTTTCTGTAATCTGGAATTCAGGCATTTTTGGCAGCAACTTATTGTTATACTCTATGCGCCATTAGGGTACTTATGGTGGCACTTCCTTTAGATAGTGTCTATGCAATGGAGTTTATATCGCCAACAACAAAATGGAATCAAAACTCTAGACCTGAAGACAGACAAAGGTACTGAAGGGTGGAGAAAGCTTCCATGGGGTGGGGGCCGGGGAATATTTTTGGGGCGAGATGTGTAAAACTGTATTAAAACAATGGTTACTAGCTTGAATTTTTCAAATGAACGCTGCCCTGCCCACATAGCTAATGGTTTGCTCACTCTAAAAACAAAAGAGTAAAGTCCACTCATTACATGTGTGTGAAGTATCGCTCTGTTTCGAGTGAATTTTCAATCCACCCCGGGTGAAGTTCACTCTTACTAGGAGAGGTCCCCCAGCACACTCTTTTTGGAGGGAATTCCGCTTTTTTTGTTTTTAGAGTGTACACTCACGCCCAGGAAACTGATGATAATCACATCAAACCCTTAGATAGGTAGACAAGGTACTGAAGGGGCGAGATGGATTCCGGCAGGAATTTTTAAGGGGAGAGAAATATACTACAATGAATTTAAGGCAATATTAATTTTTAATTTCTAAGGGTCGAAAATTCCTAGGTGGCCCCTCCCCTATCCCCCTCCCAGGTCTGAATCAGTGGACCTGGCATTAACAGGCAGTGGCAGTGATCCACTCCTTCAATCTACCCCACCCTGGTACACCCTTCATGTTGGCAACAATTTTTTGAAGAAATGAAGGAAACATGTTAGACCTTAAAGAAGAGAATGATCTATACAAAGTGGAATATTATTGCCCTGAATGTAGCCTATATTAGCATAGGCACGCTATCCGTTCATATACGCAGCATGTGAAGTAACTATAGTGGTGCCAGGTGGGGAGGAGAGCCATGATACCCCTTGTGAAAGGCTCCTCCGACCACCCCACCCCAATCGGGGAAATTTGCTTCTTTGGGGAGCCATCATAGGTAAGATAAAGTATGCAATCCCCTACGACGACCAGTCGCCCTGACGTTCAGTTGATGTAGCTCTCATGGAGGGCGAATTTTTCAACAAAAACCCAAATTTTCAAATTTCCGTAATAGAACCCCCGAAATTTAAAAATTTTCCTCTGTAAATTTCATAAATTCCGAGTTCCCCGTCATTCCGGCAATCCGTCGCTATGCCGCAGTTTCCGATTCCCCTCCCCGCACTCCGCCGAAAGCTTACCCCTCATCTGGAGAATCCTGGCTCCACCCATGAAAATAGCTAGGTAGATTCTGACTTTTCTTTCGACCAGCCAGGATTTTTCAGATGGGGGCATGCAGTATGTTGTGTGATGGTCTTGCCACATATGCTCCGATGGATATAAAAATTTTTGTTAAAAATTTACGTATTTTAGGTATAAAAAAATCGGCATCAGTGAGAGGGTGCATGTTCCAATGGCCCACCCCTAAAATACTCTACTTTCCGAATCCCGTCCTCTCAGTTTTAGTTCACTCTTTATCTCAATCGATTTTTTCACTTAAGTTTAAACTAAACCGATAGGCATTTACGTTACTTTCCTCAAGCTGTAACGTGAGGTGTCTTTTCGAAAACTTGCCCGAGGGACATCGTTTGCAAGCACTCAAAATTTTCTTTTTTTTCGGAGATGTTCACCTTAAGTTCCATTCTTTAACCTTAATGTACCATCATAGAATATTTTTATTATTCAACGGTTTTAAGCGTTACCATAATTTTTTGTTTGTATTCACGGGATTACAGGAAATCACCGAACAAAAGAATGGGCGTATAGCCGTTTCCCCGGGCCAACGGCATACCTGTGGTAGACAAATCAAAATCACGGGCAGGTAACTATTAATTCCTAACCTTGATTCATCTTTTGGAAGACAAAATTGATATAGTTTCACTTTGGTGTCAGGAATGCATGCTAGTAGCCCTATATGACACCACGAAATTCAAGACGCATACTTTAACAACCGTCGGCATCTTCCCTCTTCCCTCCTCAAGACAAAAAAATGCAAAAACAAACATACAAGGAAACAAAGAAAGCAGGGTACATACTTAGCTATATTGTAGTCAATGAGTGAAATTTGTTCGTCTAATGCAACATGATTTAAATTTTTAATTGTTAAACAAATTTACCAGAATATGACTTTAAGGGATATTTACCCTTCATTTGGAAAGACAGTATAAGCAACACCAACATCCTATTTAGGAATCCTCAGTCAATGAGCGTGTGGAGAAATATTTTGACACCATCCTGTCATGTGGATGTGTTTATTATTTGTACCAATCTGCAACCTCTATCTGCATTGCAAGCGTTGGGGGCAAACTCAAGCACTTTGATGGACCATCACTATAGTTCCCAAAGTGGTTCAATTCCAAAGACGGTCGTTTTCCATGGGCGACCGTTAGAACCTCTCTACAGCCCCTACACCCCCGCCCCTGCCGTTAGAACCTCTCTACAGCCCCTACACCCCCACCCCTGCGTACGGATCTGACACAATTTATTTGTTTCAGTTTTGGATGACTTCTCTTCAGTTTCATTTCTTCAATGAGAAGTATGTTTCTGACACGATCTATTCTCACCAAAAGCTTTACCGCTCCTTTTGATCCACTCCATCCTTCTCCCATCCCCAGTCTTACACCACCACTACCCCCACCACCACCACACCTCCAACAACAACATCAACAACAACGACGACTACGACGACTACGACGACGACGACGACGACGACAACAACATCAACAACAACGACAACAACAACAACAAAACGCTTACATACTTTTCCATTTCCATCATCTATCTTCCACTTAAAAACGAAAGGTGCAGAAAAATATAAGCAGTATGTATAACATATATATATATATATATATCAAAAATCACATTTCAGTTACAGCTTACTCGAAAGTTGTGACTAATTGGTTTTTATCTTACCTTTATTTTATCCAAATATATAGTCAAACATATAGAAACGAAGGAATTACTGATTCAAATACAGATGATGTTACCAAGAAATAACTCAAACTTTAAAAAAGTGAAAAGTCAAAGCATCTTTCCTTTAGAAAGAAAAATTGGAAGAACTAGCGACTACTGGAAAGAATTTAAAATTCTGCCAGTTGATTAATAGTCAAACAGCGCTTTACTCTCTCCGGTTTTATAGAAGTTCTGTCCAACTCTCGCTTCCGGGTAACGTTGATTCCATTTGCCACCGTAAGAAGTTTCATCATGAGAGAATATAAAACGTATATTCAATATCAAGATGATGGTTTTCCAAATGATGCCAATCGCCAAGGTGTTGAGAACCTTTTTGCGAGCAGTACTAGAGCGTTCCTCGGCCAAAAGTTTGTCTCCGTGAAGCTCGTTGCACCTTGAAACAAAAGAAGAACCAAGACAATTTTATTTACCATAGACTGAGGGTTTTATGAAGGGTCTTTGATCGGAGTGGCCCTGGAGTATACATGACCCTTGATAGGTAGCCTCAACTGAAGAAAACGTTTCTTCTGCAAATAAAGCAAACAACATTAGCAGGATTTGATGTCTGAAAGTGGGTGTCGAAGAGGTCGCTGGGCCCTACAAGGAAAGCGCTTCCACGAAGGGTGAGGTTCAAGTGTAACTCCTCGAAGGGGGACTAAAGCTGCGAAACTCTTTTGAATTTGCAAAATTGTCGAGGTATAGTAAATTTTTTACCTATCATTACATTGAATTGAAGAGAAGAAAGCTACACAGCCCACAATTTGACCATTTTCATAATAGCCCAAGCAGAAAAGTCCCAATGATCTGAAAAAAGATCCATTCAGTGGTTTTTACACTGCAGCATTGCGGTAATTTTAATGCTACTCAGTGGGCATGCAACGTAGTCATGCAGGTCCGGCGAATGAATATTGTTCTTTCTGCCATTCCGACAGTCTCGTGATACGAAAGATACGCAAGGTATCTTTTTAAACAAACGTCAAGATCTTGTGATCCGATTTACTTTTCCTAAAACAATGGTAAACTTGAGTCTCAAGTTTAAATCTCATTGAAAAACAAACAAAATGTCTCAAATAGAAAAGAAGGACAGATGGAACGTTCTTAATGAAACTACCTTGCGACTAGCTACTCAGCTTGAATTGGGCTGCCATGATTTGGGAGAATGTGATAGTTCATAATCGACCAAACAATCGACTGTAGGGGAATATGACTAGGAGGCATTCTTTGCATTTCCAACAAAACGATGCATGTTCCTCACGGATATTCTTGTACCCCAAGGAAAGATCCAGCCCGAGATATTTGTAGCCCACGTAGAAACCTATACTACAGGCCTTCAGCACCTGGTTTCACTTTCAAAACCTTGAAAGATGGAACAAGCTAACGGTATCGAAGGTCACCATGAAGTACAAAGCTCACCCCCTGACGGCGTGTGGTCAAGGGACCCGCTTAGGAACTTAGTGCAGTCCAGGGAAGAAACCCCAGAAAGTCTGGGGTGCTTACAAAATCGTGAGAATTAGTACGGAGCACTAAAATACTTCTAAAAGTCACTGGATAGGCACTCAACAGACCACAGAAATGATTATCTGACCATTTTCTCATGTTCGTGGGATCAAGAGGCAACCCCCTACACAGGCGTAGGAAAAGGGGAGGGGAAGAGGGGGAGACCGCCCCACTCTCGATGAAGGGGGCGGAAACCCACTTTCGCCCCCCCACTTTGGGTGGCATACAAGAATAGAAATGTCAAAGTTTCATGAGCAACCAAAAATTGACCATTACCTA